>CM021107.1:329810495-329849908 GCA_007115665.2 Sequoiadendron giganteum
TCACTGTCAAACAGTTCAAATGCCTTGCCTTGATGCCTGAATGCATCACTCAAACAGTTCAAACTTCAAATTCCTTGCCTCACATGCCTTGCCTTCAATCAAATAGTTCAAATGCCTTGCCTTGATGCATTCAATCAAACAATTCAAATGAATGTAGTCACTGTCAAACAGTTCAAATGCCTTGCCTTGATGCCTGAATGCATCACTCAAACAGTTCAAACTTCAAATTCCTTGCCTCACATGCCTTGCCTTCAATCAAATAGTTCAAATGCCTTGCCTTGATGCATTCAATCAAACAATTCAAATGCCTTGCATTGATGCATTCAGTCAAACAGTTCAAATGCCTTGCCTGTGCTTCCAAATTTTGCAAAACAAACCACATTTTGATTTCTTAATTCTTATGCATATCTTGCAATATTGCAATCCATGAGACCACATTTATGATTTGAATTTATTTCAAGTTTCTAAGTTTCGGTTTATATTATATAAGTCTGATTTTTTTTTTTACATTGTTTTTGCAGCATCATCATCATAATGAGTTCACATAACAGAAGTGATGATGAACCAGGAATTCAAAGTGAAAATGATTCATCAGATGATCCTGACTTTCAAATAGGAGGGGAGGTTGTGGGTGAAGTTGAACCACAAGTTCCACAACATGGCTCAACCTCAAATACTCAAACTACCACAAGTTCCATTGGCACTAGAGATAATAGCTGGCCTTCAAAAATCCTTCAAGAATGGGCCAAGGGCCTCTTTGATCCAAAAAAACCCTTAAAACAATTTGTATCCAAGGTAGCAGCAAAGCCTGGGGCAACTGGGGGCACTAGATTATGGAAGTGTCACATGTGTGAGCTTACATGATTTGGCAGCATTACAAGAACTAATGCACACTTTCTTCTTATTCGAGGAAAAGGTGTAAATGTATGCAAAGTTGTGGCAAGTAACTTGAAGTACAGGGCTGAAATTTTAAAATTATGGGGTTGTAATGAGGATGAAGTGCCTGCATCTGCTACATTGCCACATAAGAGTTTGGGTGATCAGTTTTCAGCAATGTCTACTTCTACTTTGCAGAGTCAAAGGCCACCAAATCCGTTCAGTTCAAGTGCAGCAGAGCCTAGGGGGAAACGTAAGATGGCATCTTCACAACCTTTAGCAAATTTATTCAATGTGCAGGCAAAGGATGAGGCAGATGATGCCATTGGCAAATTATTCTTTGCCAATGGCATTCCATTCCATGTGGCTCACTCTCCTTATTATAAGGAACCTGTGTCAAAGATAATAAGGGCAGGACAATCATATGTGCCACCACGGGAGAATAAATTGAGGACAACAATCTTGGATCAAAACTATTCCAAGATTAACATTTTGATGGAGAAGATGAAGAGAACCTGGGTCACAAGTGGATGCAGCATAGTCATGGATGGGTGGACGGACATTAGGCATCGTCCACTCATCAATATCATCATCACATCTGTAGCGGGCCCTTATTTCCTTAAGGCTATTGATTGTTCGGGGCATACCAAGGATGCCCATTATCAGTTTCAGATCCTCAAGATGCTATAGAGGAGGTTGGACCAGAAAATGTGGTGTAGGTAGTGACAGATGCGGCCCATGTGTGCAAAGTTACAAGGAGGTTGATTGAGGCAACCTATAGGCATATTTTCTAGACTCCTTGTTGTGTGCATGCTATGAATAATGCACTTAAGGACATGGGTAATATCAGCTAGATCAAATCTATTGTCAATGATGCTAGAGATGTGCAGATGTTTATCTGCAACCATCATCATTCACATGCACTTTTCAGGTCCTTCTCCAAGAAGGAATTCCTGAAGCCTGTACAGACTCGGTATGCATCATACTTTATTCTCTTGGAGAGGATGCTTGAGTTGCAAGAGCCTTTGCAACTAATGGTAATGACAACAAAATGGAACAGATGGCCTGAGTCAAAAGACACAGTAGGGATTGAGGGTTAAGGAGGTGGTGAAGAATGATGTCTTTTGGGTTGATGCCAAATATGTTGTCTCCATCATTGAGCCAGTCTTCAAAGTTATTAGATTTGGGGATTCTAATGCACCTTCCCTTGGAGAGGTATATGAATGCATTGATTCCATGCTTGATCAAATGAAGGCTAAAGTGCGAGAGAAGGACCCCACAATGCAATTCTACACCGAGCATGTTTATCCAATCATTCAACATAGATGGGAGAAACTCAACACTCCCTTACACATGGCTGCCTACGCATTGAACCCAAAGTGGTATGTGCCACGTCTTGGTAGAGTGACACCTATAGAGGATGTTGAGGTGAAGGAAGGGTTCATGAAGGCCATTGACAAAATGTATGATCCTATAGAGGCCAGCTTGCTTCGTACTGAGTGGACAAAATTTGCTACTCTTTGGGGATATTCAGAGGCAGCCAAATTAGATTTGGAGACTATGTCACAGGAGGACCCCAAGTTGTGGTGGACTATGCATGGGCCTAGATCTTTGATTACTACTCTAGCCACTCGTTTGCTGTCCCAGGTTTCTAGTTCTTCTGATTCTGAGAGGAACTAGTCCACTTATAACTTCATCCACTCTGTTAAGAGGAACAGGCTCACTTCTAGGAGGGCAGAGAAGCTTGTGGCTGTCCATAGTGCCTTGCGTCTCATTGATCGTAGCACAACTACATACAAGGAGAGTCCAGCAGCCAGATGGGATGTAGAGCCAGAAGAACCAGCACAGATAGATGAGGATGCTACACAAACAGGGCTGGTTGGTATTGGTTTAGATGAGCTTGAGCATTTGGGGTCCTCGTCCGACGGTTCCAGTGATGCGGAGATTGGCATGGAGCTTGGAGTTGGAGATGATTAGATCATTAGAGGCATTAGGCCATTAGCTATTTAGTATCTACTATTTTGTTTCTGAAGTTTGAAGTTTGAACACTGTTGTGTTGATAACTTGATACTTGATTGTAATTATGAATCATGACTATGAAATTTTGAAATTCAAATTATGAATATGAAACAGCTAGTTCTCGTTCCAATCACAATGTCTATTAAGTTACAAGTATATTTTCATTTTGATTTTCATTGTTTCAGTGTTCCTTAGGCTTTTACAAGTATACATCTTTTTATAACTAATTTTTCAAGTACTATATGTATTTTAGCGCACCACTCCCCCACCGCCCCCCCGTCGCCGTCCCCTCGCCGCCCCCAAACATAGGCCCCCCGCCCCCATGCCCTCAAAACCCGTCCCCTACCGTCCCCCCGTCCCCATCCCCGAAACTCGGTGGAACTATGATTTTTATAGTTTATCTCTTTATGTTATTCTATCTTGAAGAAGGCTGATGCATACAATGAAAGCTCTGTACTTGCTTCGCTAGTTTTTGCAGCACATGGGATTGTCTTGTATCAATTTTCCCTTACAAATTTTGTCTAAACATTTTCATGTCCTGCTTTTTATGAAAACTTATGAATTTATTGTTGAGTGATTGTATAACTATAACTAAATTGACCTCCCAAGAAGTCCTCATAATTCACCTTTGTGAGCATCACCTGGACACAACTAGTGCTAAGTGGATTCATGCTCATGAGAAATGTGTTCTTGTGAACTGCTAGTCATGAAATAGGGATCAATAAAGATTGACTCAAAAACTTGTTTAATCCCACTAAAACATCATATAATTTGATACAGTATGAAATGCCTCCTAAAATATATACAATTGTAGTAGTTGATCTAGGAAACATCTTTACCATGGTATATTACAAAAATTGAGTCTATAGATCCCTCAGAAGAAAAACTGTTGATTACTATTATCAAGGCCTACTTTTCAACCTCTTCAAGAATTCAGACTTTTCCAATGTATTTGCAAAATATTTAAGATTTATTTTTTTAAATAGAATTTTACTTATTTTTCATCATTCTATGTTAATGTGCTGTTTTATTTATTTTAAAGAACATGTAGATTCTTGCATTAGACCTTTTCACATACTTTTTTATAGTTTTTAAGAGTTTTCAAATTATTAAAAAAATTGGTGAGAGGAATCATGTAATGTCCCCTTCCTAGGCAATCAACAAGAGTTGTGGTTAGGGAACCCTTCCGAAGGATTTTGTGGCTTGTTAGTCAACCGTTTGGGTTTTATTGGTGTTTTTTCCAGCTTAGTGAATTTCAATGGTTTCGCAATGATGCCTTCCAGAGCATTCGTTGTACACTTTGTCCACACTTACTATTTTTAGTAAGTCACGAGTTGATCACCGACCTGGTCAATAGGCAGCATTTCTATGTTGGGAATGTTAGTGAATACTTGCCTTGGTTTTATCTTGGCAATTAGCGCGGTCCAGAGCTTTAAGTTTAAATAGCGTAAATATTAAAGTTAAATTAAAGATTTAACTTTAGCGTTATTTATTTTATATAAGTGACTTTATGATTAAGGAGTTATAAAGGGTTTTTAATGACATTTTAATATCATAAAGTTGGCCGCCCAACTCTAGGGAGTCATAAGGGGGTAAAAGTAAGTTAAATAAAAATAATAATAAAGTAAGAGGCCGATTTTGGTGTGGGAATTGAGGATTTAAAAGTGTTTTGTGAGCTCATTTTCGCATTCATGCTTGAGAAAATAAACATAAAAGGTTTGTTGGTTGGACTGAGGTCTTGGCTTTGTAAGGATGAAATCCCTCATGAGGATCTTCAACTACAAGATTGAAATACATCCCAAGGTTGAATGCTGATAACTCCATTCAGGGGTTATGTTGGTAACTTATTTTTACAAGTTGCAGCCATTATATGAGTAAATTGTTGAGGGTCTTGAGGAGAAGGATAATCAACAAGATAGAGGAGATATTGCAAGTTATTTGTAAAAGGAAAGGATATTTTGGAGACCCCAAGATGGTTGTACCATTCCAGAAGGGGTCATACCAATCATAAAGGGAGGTGTGAGACTTCCTAGGCTAAACGCCTAGGGTTTGGGCTTGTTCTCAACACCATTGGAGGCATCTAGGGTTTGGGTATTCCTGCACATCAATTCTACAAGGGAGAAGCTAGGGCTTGGCAAATTGTGGGTGATCTTCTGAAATATCCCCACTCAAATCTGACCCAAATTTTTCAAACTCCCTTGTGTGACATTTCGTCAAACATGTTGCATGCAAACTGCTGTACTGAATTTTCTGACTTGTTTTGAATTGTTTGTGGTTTGCTCTATGACTGTTTTTGATGCCAATGATGTTCATTAAATAAAGAAACAATGAAAATAGGAACTAGAACTGAAAACAAATGAATAAAGAAAGACTTCATTGACATTTCAATGCTGATTATGACTAGGACTGTCATAAAAAATAAGACCTTACAATGCTCAAAACATTACAAATCTAAGGTCTAAGGTAGACCACAATGTTTTACAAACATACCCGTGACTTGAGCAATTGAGGGCTGATGAAAAGATGAATAGCTTGGTCCAAGATGACTGTTAAAAGGCTGCAAACACTTTCAGCTCTGACTGAAATGAACTTGTCCTCCAATGATGTCTCCCATATTGCTCCTACAGGTAAGCGTCCAAATGCCAATGATGGAAGATAGCTTTTCAAGACTGAAAATGTAAATTTCTGCCAATGTATCTCAAACCCTAGTCGCCCTTCTCCTTAGAAAATTCGCCAAAAATCATAGAGACCTCCAAAAATTCTAAAACTGATTTGTAAATGCTCCAAACAGTCCCTAGACTGGATTGCCCAAGGTAGCATGCTCAAGAAAAATCTGTAAGTGCCTAAATCTGCAATTCCACCTTCAAAACCCTAGCTGGAAATATGCAAAAATGCCTCCAATAAGCTCTATGATGAATACTGATTGCATCCACCTCTCAATCTGGGAATGGGGCCATCACCAAACCCTGGTTATCAAGGGATCATCACCTTGAATGGACTGAAATTTGTCTTCAGCCAAGAGATAAACTCAATATGCAAAAGCCAAGCCAAAACATGATGCCAAAATGAAGCACAATGTTGATGTTATAGCTACGGGTGTCATCCTTCACCGGAACTAAATAATGATCAAATAAATAAAGTCGTGGCTACTTATTTCTTTGAGGCTGACATTGATGAAGGGGTGCTTCTTTTTAATTAATATTTTATATTTTATTTTATTCCAAATGAAGGCCGACTAAACCAAAATCGCATGGAATAAAGTGATGCATCATTTCATGGAAGAGGCCGACTTCTTGTGAAAGGACGTATTATTTGATAGACACCATATCAATTTGTATATATAGAAGGCGCTGCTCTCTCTCAATTCATTCATTATTATTAAGTTCACATACCAGCAGGAGATCAATTCATACAGCAGATCGATATTTTTCCTTCAAGGAGTTCGATATTCTTCATTTATTGATATTTTGCCTTCAAGGAGTTCGATATTCTTCATTGATTGTGCATTTGCATCAAGTGTGGTGCTGTTATCATTACATCAGATCGGCCTTGTGATTGGCCAAAATTGCAAATCTTATTGCTGCTATTTTATCAATATATAAGCGATATATTGTTGCTGGGTTTTTCTCCCTCAAGAAGGAGGGTTTTCCCAGGGTATATGTTGTGTTCTATTGTTTGAATTTATTTTATTTTTGCTTAACTTAATTCTGGTCCTAAAAGTAACATGGTATCAGAGCGGGTTTAAGCAAGATCGTGATCAGATTTGTTTAAGCAATGAAATTTTCTTCTCTTTTTCTTATCTAAAGGAGTCTATCTTAGCCTCAAAAATGGTGAACGGACTCAAGGTTGAAGATAGGCTTGATGGTGCATCTAACTTCACCTCTTGGAAGTGTAGAGTTCTTATTGCATTGGAAGAAAATGATATTCTCGAGTTCGTGGAGAGTGAGGTGCCCGAGCCTTCCGATGAGACTAAGAAAACACAATGGAGGAAGAATGGCGCGAAGGTTTAGAAGATCTTGATTGATTCCATGAAGGGTCACCTTGTGCCAATTATCTCCAAGTTGAAGACAATCAGAGATATGTTCAAGACTTTGGAAGGATTGTATGAGATCAATATCACTAGCAGAGCTCTTGCCTTGAGGCAACAGCTACATCACATCAAGATGGCTAAAGGAGATTCAGTCATCTCCTTCTTCATGAAGATCACTGAATTGAAAGATCGACTATATGCCATTGGAGATATAGTTGATGATAGAGATCTAGTCATGTTGGCTCTAAATGGTCTTCCTCAATCTTAGGAGCCCTTTATCCAAGGTATTAGTGGAAGATCTAAATTGCCCAACTTTGATCGTCTTAGGGTTGATTGCATTCAAGAGGAATCCAGGTTGGCAGCAAGAGGGAATGGACAAAGCTCTCACAATGAAGACAATCATGTTCTTTCTGCTCAAACTTCCAAAAGGAAAGGAAGAGAAGGGAGAAAAGGCAATTTCAAGAGGAATAGAAACAGAAAATCAGATTTTTCTCCTGCATCAAAGAAGAAGGCTCTCTCTCATATTCAGTGTTTCAGATGTGACAAGTATGGTCACTATGCTCGAGATTGTATAACAAAACCAAAGCAACATGCTTCTACTATAGATGTTGATGATGTCTTGCCTCAAAAGGAATCTAAAGACAACTCAGGAGGATTTCTATTCATCTCCACTCTATTAAGTAATGTTCCAACCGACATTAGCACTTGGTGATTCATAGTGGTGCTTCTCGACACATTACAGGATATAGAGAGCATCTTTCAGACTTGGTAGAAAAAGAAACCAACCTACAAGTGATAATTGGAGATGATGTTTCCTATTTAGTGAAAGGTGCCAGAGTCACCTCTCTTCATCTAGATTCAGGCATCCCCATTCATTTGAGTGATGTCTTGTTTGTACCAGGAATCAAGAGAAACCTTGTATCAATTTCAGCATTGGAGGACAAAGGATATCAATTTGCATTTTCTGAAGGAAAAGTTCTTGCTTGGCCAAAGAACTCTAGCATCGAAACAGCTCAAGTGATTGGCGTTCGTCAAGAGAGTTTATATAGACTTTCTATTCAGCCAATTCAAGCATTGTTGCATGACTCTACCAGTTCAAGTGAGCTATGGCATAGGAGACTTGCTCACCTTCATTTCAGAGCTCTTCCATCCATGGAGAAGATGGTCACTAGTCTTCCGAAGCTCAATCAAGAGCATGATGGCACTTGCAGAGGATGTGCAATGGGTAAGAATACTAAGGGTCCTTATCATAGTAGTGAAAGTAGATCTAAAGGAATTCTAGATCTTGTAAATTCTGATTTATGTGGTCCAATGTCTGTGTCGTCTTTGAGTGGTTATTGGTATTATGTGATTTTCATTGATGACTATTCTCGAAAGACTTGGATATTTATTTGAAGTCTAAGGAGTCTGAAGAAGTACGTGATAAATTCAAAGAATTCAAGGCTCAAGTTGAGAATATGTCCGGAAAGAGAATCAAGGTTATGAGATCTGATAATGGAGGAGAATACACTTTTGGAGGCTTCCATAATTTCTGCATTGAGGCAGGGATCAAGAGGGGGTTCTAAGTTCCGTACAATCCTCAGCAAAACAGAGTTGCAGAAAGGAAGAATAGATCCATAGTTGATGTAGCCAAAGCAATGATTCATGATTAAGACTTACAAACCTTCCTTTGGGCAAAAGCTTCCAGAACTGCAATGTATGTTCAGAATCGAAGCCCTCATCAAATATTGGAAAACATGACTCCTGAAGAGGCCTTCTCAGGTGTGAAACCTGAGGTTAGTCATTTAAGAATTTTTGGTTGTCCTGTCTATATTTATTTTCCTAAGGATAAAAGATCTAAGTTAGAACCATCAAGCAAGAAAGGAATATTTGTGGGCTACAGTGAAACTTCTAAGGCCTACAGGATCTACATTCTAGGACAAAAACAGATTGAGATCCGCAAGGATGTCACTTTCGAAGAAGAGGTTGCATTCAAAATATCTAAAGGTTCTTACATGGAGATAAATAGTGAAGAACGGGAGTTACCTTAGGATATGGACATTTCTCTGGATCATACTCCTGAGATTCAGAGGGAGTCTATTGAACCAGAAGAGGCTAGTGATCCAGTTGATCCCATAGAACCTATTGATGGGCCTAGAGATATTGTTATAGGTCGAAAGAGACCTCTATGGGCTAGACAAACAATGCAAGAGGCAAAACAATATGCAACTCCTCGAGGCACATTCAGAGAAAGCAAGAGACCCTAAAAATTTCAAGGCTATGTGGCATTGATGAGTCACATCATTGAGTCTGAACCTTCTAGTGTTGAGGAGGCATCAAATCAGCAAGTATGGAGAGATGCTATGACAAAAGAATATCAATCTATCATCAAGAATGATGTTTGGGATATTGTACTAAGACCTGAAGGAAATTTTGTTGTATCCTCCAAATGGCTTTTCAAGATCAAGCATCCAACTGATGGGAGCATTGAGAAGTACAAAGAAAAATTTGTGGCTAGAGGATTCTCTCAGAAAGAGGGAATAGATTATGAGGAGACATTTGCTCCTGTTGCTCGTTATACATCCATCAGGACTATAATTGCTATTGCATCAGCTAAGGGATGGAAGCTACACCAAATGGACGTAAAGACAACATTTCTTAATGGTGCGATTGACAAGGAAGTGTACATTGAACAACCAGATGGGTTTGTGATTCGAGGAAAGGAATCTCATGTATGCAGATTGAAGAAGGCATTGTATGGCCTTAAACAAGCACCTCGTGTTTGGTATGAGAGGATTGATCGATACTTGATGAGCTTGGGATTCTCCATGAATGATGCAGATTCAAATCTTTACTTCAAGGTAGTTGATGGTGAGCCTTTAATCTTGGTTCTTTATGTTGATGACTTATTTCTTACTGGAGCAGAATATCTCATTGTCAAATTCAAGGAGTTAACTTTTGAATTTGAGGAGAAGGATTTAGGTCTTATGCATTACTTTCTAGGATTGTAAGTATGGCAAAGACCCAATGAGATTATTCTAAGTCAAGGCAAATATACCATAGATATCTTGAAAAGATTTGGGATGATGGATTGCAAATCTATGTCTACACCGATGGAAACAAATTTGAAGAAATTGAGTGATTCTGCAGCTAGTTCAGAGCTGGTAGATCCCACCATGTATAGGCAGTTGATTGGATCGTTGATGTTTCTAGTCAATACTAGACCAGATATTTGTTATGCATTGAGTGCCCTCAATTAGTTCATATGTGAACCAACACAAATTCATCTAGTTGCAGCAAAGCATATCTTGAGATACTTGTGTGGCATAGTTGGATATGGCTTGAGATATTCTTCCAGTGTAGATCTAAAGTTACAAGGCTATCCTGATTCTGATTGGGCCGAGAGTGTAGCTGATAGGAAGAGCACCTCTAGATGTTGCTTTAGCTTGGGGTCTGCCATGATTTCTTGGTGTGGTAGGAAGCAGTCTTCAGTGGCACTAAGCACTGCAAAATTCGAATATATTGTAGCATGTGTAGCAGCTCGAGAAGCAATGTGGCTTCGAAAGCTCCTTGCAGGATTGTTTGAACAATCATTGGAGCCGACTATGATTCATTGTGACAATCGAAGTTGTGTGAAGCTATCTGTCAATCCAGTGTTCCATGACAGAACAAAACATGTAGAGATCAAATACCATTACATCAAAGATATGGTTCTAAGCAAAGCTACTCAACTGAGGTATATTTGCACTAAGGTGTTGCTCTCTCTCAATTCATTCATTATTATTAAGTTCGCATACCAACAGGAGATCAATTCATATAGCAGAACGATATTTTTCCCTCAAGGAGTTCAATATTCTTCATTGATTGATATTTTGCCTTCAAGGAGTTCAATATTCTTCATTGATTGTGCATTTGCATCAAGTGTGGTGCTGTTATCATTACATCACATCGGCCTTGTGATAGGCCAAAATTGTAAAGCTTATTGCTGCTATTTTATCAATATATAAGCGAAATATTGTTGTTGGGTTTTTCTCCCTCAAGAAGGAGGGTTTTCCCAGGGTATATGTTGTGTTCTATTGTTTGAATTTGTTTTATTTCTGCTTAACTTAATTCTGGTCCTAAAATTAACACACAAGACCTTATAATCTTTTCTCCTAGCCACCCAAGACAAGGCCGACCCAAATGAGATAATAATAATTTTTATTATTTTTATTTTATTTTTTATTATTATGCCCAAGGGTCTAGGCTGCCACTTAGAGGGAAACAAAATAATATTTTATTTTCCTTATAACTCCCAAAGAGGACAACCCCCTCCTAAGCTCCACTTTATTATTTTATAAAATTATTTTGGCATCATAAAGTGGGAATTAAATAATAATAAAATATAATAAATATTATATTTTATTTTTCATTAAAAGTATTTCCCTTTTCTCCATTTTGCAAAATCATCAAAATATCTCACTCTTCGCCAAAATATCATTCCCTAACCATGACGACTAACTCATGCGAATAGTGAATGAGCTAGTACACATCTCCACACCACCACTCCGAGAATGGGGACATTACATTTTGTATGCTCCGGCTTGCTAGTTTTTGTAATATCAAACCTGCAACTTTCATAAAAGCAAATGGGTATGCTTCCATTGTGTTTCAAATGCTAAATATTTATCTGATTTGTTGTTAGTTTATGAAATCTCTCTTATAGATAAGTTAATTTAGTTATTTGTTTTTTATGCATCTCCTTTAAAGAAAAAAAAACCAAAAAAACTGAAAAAGAAAACACAAAAAAAACAAAGCAAAAGAGCAGATTGGGATGGGACATTACAGTGGTATCAAAGCTAAAGTTCCTGTCAGCCTTTGGGTAAATTAGGAAATTGACTCTCTATTTGAAGCATGGCAACAAAAGATAGAAAACGATTGGCAAGATCGCTCTACAAAGCAAGTAGTAAACTCAGTATTCATTCTCAACCGAGGGAGGAAGCTTTGAACACACTTAAAAAGGTGGAAAAATGATTGATCCTTGTTGAGCAACCACCTTCAAAATTGTTGCAGATAGCTCTTGTTCCTACGATGACTTCCTTGGGTCAACATAGGTGGTTTAGACACACAAATGACGAGATCAAACTTATGGTTACTTCTTGTTTAAGCGAGATCATGAGAATTTTAGCACCTCAAGTCCTTTATGATGATGATACAATGAAAAAGGTAAGTCAATTAATGGTGGATAGTTTCCAAGATCTTGGTGATATCAAAAGTCCTCACCTTTCTAAAAAGATTGCAAAACTTAAAACACTTGCAGATATCAGATTTAGTAACCTTATATTAGGTTTGGAATTGCAATTTTTGATCCATTGTCATGTCCCTGAAATTGTGAAAATTAGGTAACAAAAAAATAAATAAACATTTTGAATCATTAACCATTTGATATCATTATGATTATAATTGTCCAAGACAATATTATAATCATAAATATTATAAATGACTTTAATATTATAATATTCACGACATAATAAATATTAATATAAAACATAAATATATAATAAGATTATAATTATCAAATATTTAAATAAAAAAACACATCTTTCTTATTTTAACACTAATCCTTGGTATAATCAATATTAGAAATCATTATATAATATATAAGTGCTAAATGATATATAAAATAAATAGCAAATATATTTTATTTGATTAAGAAACAATCAATATAAAATATTTCAGTAGAAATTATAAGAGGCATTATTTATTTGCAAAGGTCGACACCATTATTTTAGTCAATACTATTGATCTCTATCGCTCCAGGATTCAGCACGAGCTTTGGTCAACAATGAAGGGTATGGACCTGGGCTACTGACGCCATCCCCTCTGGAAATCATGTCTTTACAAATGATGCAGGTTGTATCGACGTAGCTTGAAAACCACTGGGAAATACGTCCAGGCCTTAGGTCGACGACACTAATTCAAGCTTATTGACAACATCCATTAGTTCTTAGAATGTCGTAGCCGCCATCAAATAATGGAGACGTGGGAAGTCGTCAAACTGCAAACCCTTATTGTGACTTAAGCATCATCCAGAAGGAAACGAGGATAATGTCTTATTGCCAAAATGATCACAAAGACACTAGGAAAACCGCTTATAGATTAAAAGCGCAACCAATGCACAAGTAAATATAATTTACACCTCCGTATGAAGTATTCGATTAATGTCGGGCTCTGGTTCTGAAGGCTACCGCTAAGAGTATCGTCTCAGGACCTTTATTGTTAGCGCCACCACCACTTAATGCATATGTCTGAAAGTTAGAAGGAATCAATGATGCTAGACATTGATATGGGCAACTAAATTTGAAGTACCATGTCTTATTTGGGAAACTATTGAAATAGAACCAAGAGCAACATTTCATACATATGTGAAATAATATCATCTGATACCACAAGAACTCATAAGAATATCATCTAGAACTAGAAGCTTGATGCGATGGATATATGAGAAGGACAATTAAAACAAAGCCTTGTTATTAAAGAAATTGTTGTTATTAGTTAATAAAACAAACTCAACTATTTAACGAAAGGCATCCATTTGTTGAAGAGTATGAAAGTAGAATTAGTTATGAAAGCCTCAATTAATGGATCCGATGAAGGGACGTCTCTGTTCCATGAGACACAATCGCTCTATGCAAAACATAAAGATATAAGGAGCGATTTGTTCATCAATCATGGGCGGACCAGAGCAGCACTACATAGACTTGAAGATTTATATGAGAGAGCCCATGCTCATAAGAACTACACAGTTTTGATAACTCGTCTGAACAACAATCTCGATTTGAATTCCATCTGATCAGCCCACATCCAACATTACTTCCATTATCACAACAACCTTACAAATACATTTGCATTTGACCGAGTATTATTATGGGATAGAATTACTCTAGTGATAGCCTAATGTAATGTCCCCTTCTCATTAGTGATCTTATTCGTTGCTCATCAGCCTATTTCGGAGGCGTATAGGCTCGTTGAGGTGAATTAAGGGTTTCCTTGCTTGGAGGTTTTGTGGTATTTCTTGGTGTTTACTATTTTTAGTAAATACTATTTTTGGCAGTTGGCAGTTATCAGTCTTTAGCTCTTCATTTTCAGTTGAAGCAATTGCTTGGGTTTGAGCTTTGGCTTTTTAAAACAATATTCTGGTGAAATACTTCATTTCAAGGGAAAGTGTTTTAATTTCAAGTTGACTCCTTGGCCTAAGGAGTTAACTTTAAGTTGTGCCTAAAAGAGGGACATGAAGGGGGACGCCTTCATAAAGGAGTTTTAATTATTTTAATAAAATTTTAAATGCCTTGAAGTGGACACCTATTTGGAGGATGTTTATTCTTTTTGAATTTTAAAAATATGTCAAGGCTCTTGGCGTCCCATCTTGGGAACTTGAAGAATTATCTCATCTTCTTTAAAAATGAGGCTTTGCTCCAGCATTTGGTATCCCATGTTTATGCCAAACTTATGCTGTCGAAATGACTATTCATTTTGCACTTCGAGGAATGCTAACCTCCTAGTATCATTCCAATTTCGTGTTTGAAAGATAACATCTAATTGGTTCCAGGTTGCTTCTCAAATCAGACTAACAGATAGAGCTTCAAAGTGGAGAATTTTGGTGTGATTTCCTGATTTCAAGTTGTTGGTTTCTACACAACTGAAGGTCGATTTCACTTCCAGCTTCTTGTATGATTTTTATTTCATTGTGGGCAGTTAATAAATTCATTACTAAGGTCATGGCGACCCTTCCTAGTGAATTTCAGATTTTTGTTTGAAATGTGTGATTTGTTCTTGCAAAATCGCCCTTGCTAGGGGCTGTACCATTCTGTGTGCATTGGGAATTGTGCTAGTAAATAAATGCTGGCTTTTTGAGTTGTTTCTTCATCATGACATGGGCACCTATTCTCCAAAGGTCCATTGCACTTGATTTCACTCAATTCGGAAGTAAACTGATAAAGATATAAGCATTTCATTGATTCACAAGTTGCTGATTTACAGTTTCAATTTGCTAGTTTTAATTATCAGAATTTGGCTTTTGTTTCAGTGTTTGAGAGCTTTATAATTTGAGAGAATCATTCTTCACATATGTGCATTGTTCTATCTTTGTAATACTTGTAAATTGCAGATTATATTGTTTATAAGGTTGTGCATTAGTAGTACTAATCCAACCATATGTTATTGTTGCATTTACTTGTAATTTCTAAGCCAACATTAATTACCCCTAGATGGTTTACCGCCAGTGTGGAGAATAAGTTTTGTATCTCTCATTGTACCCACTGATAAGTGGAGAATCCTCACTCAAGAGTGGATGCCTGCCGCAGCAGATAAAGTGTTTAATTGTAATTTCTTTCCCCCCACTATTTTAATGGAAGATTGGAAATTCTCTCATGGCTGGTTATCCGCCTAAGTTCTTTTCAATTTGTAATTAGCACTCCGCCATATGTTAGCACCTCGCCTTATAAAAAATCTTGTGTGCACATTCTTGGTGTTGAGTTTAATTCCTCTCATTCAATTGTAATCATTTCAGTATTGATTAAGTAGATCCTAGGGATCCTTTGACCATATGCCCGCCCCTCCTCCTTAAGTGGTTTTAGGGCGCATTCTTGGTTAGAGTTCTTTTCCGCATCATTTTGGTTTGAAGCTAACCTTAATGGCTGCTTGGTTACAGTGTAATTGCTATTGAAAATAAAAAAAAATTGAGAGGGTATCTTTCACCTAAAATACTGATCTAATATACAAAGAACATTGCAAGATGGTGAGTGGAAAAGTAGGACGTGTAAGGATCTGAATATGTAGAGGATCACAACAACCAAGTGAGATTACTCACTGGGTTTAATATTTAATTTCTTCAATTTAACATAACAATGGTGAATAAACCTCCAATCAATCTATGTATTATTGAATATGATACCCAGTCTTTATTTCTTGAAATATATAAGTGCTTCTAACATGTTTTGAAAACCATTCCTTCTTGATAGACCATAATCTGGAAATAGAATTATTGGCATTGATATTGGGCATTAGATTTGGGGGACTGTGTAGTCCTTGGACGGATATAGACCATTATTGTTTACCTTTCTCAGAACTGTTTCTAATGATGCTTGATCTACAATTATGTTTCACTGAAGGATGAACTAATGCTAGAACTATAGGATTGTATTGAATTATATGATGGATCAAATTGATATGATGGGCATATAGATATGGGTATTGCTTAATCTAGGTTGAACTAAATTAGTTGAACCTATTGGTCTGCATCAATCTAAAGAATATGATGAATGATCTATAGACTTGAATCTTGTTATATTTACTCCTGCACTCTAATATATCATCATGTTGAATTATATGTGCACGTTGAAAATGCAAGTGAATCATTAATGACTGCATAATTGGAAACTATGTAGAACTATCTGCATTCTGGATTGTAATCCCGCCAGGAGAGCTGAGTCATGACTTAAGTGGTTTGTCTAAAAACCTCACCCAGGTTCCGCCCCACTGGCCCGAAGCAAGGGTTGGGCAAAATTCTGCCCCATTGGCCCGAAGTGAGGGTTGGGCAATAGGAGGTGGTAGACTGTTGGCCCCTTAGGGATTCTCCTCTTCTGATGGGCTGAGTGACTTTCTTTATGTTTTCAATCTACAATTATTATTATGTTTGATTTCTGGATTCTAGATATTAAAGCTAATAGATATGTTGTCAATCTGGTGAATACAAGATTCAACCTAGGATTATTGAATTAGGAGAACGTTCATTTGGAATGAAGAAACCCTAAAACTAATCAACAAGTAAATTCTAGGGCAAAACAAGTAAGGGACATCACATCCATAGCATGTTTCACCACTTCCTTGCCACAATCTAGTAAGAACATGATGATGATGTTATTGCAGCCATGCAAACTATTATGGTTGTGTCTATTAATGAGGGTGATGCTATCTCACAACCCACTTTATCTATGCTATTGGTTGTTTTGAAGCAAGAACCGGTTACTCCTTCAGCTACTTATGAGTTGGTCAACAGTATGTACAAACAATGTGAGGGAAAGTTGAAACCTTACTTGAGTAATGAAGAGCAAGTGGAAAAAGAGGGGTTCAAATCAAAAGTCGTTGATGGCATTCTCCAATCAGCTAATGATGATAATTCAACATCTTATCTGAGTGTTGATGCTTGTGATCATGAGTGTGATAGCACCTAATCATGATAGAGATTCGGTGTTGGATAAATTTCCTGTTGATATTGATCTAACCTCTCGGGAGTTATGCATGAAGGATGACAAAGAGGAAGCTGGTTTTGGGAAGCATGGTGCTGATTACAAATCAGAAAGTTTGTATGAAGATGATAGGTATCATGGGTCCCATCATTTGGCAGGGCAATTGAAGGTAAGTGAAGACATGATTATTACAGCCATAAGACATTTTGATAATACTCATAAGACATATAAGAACCTTGATGGAAAGTTTTCCCTTGCAAATTTTCAAGCACTTAGAGAAGCTTTGATGGAAATGAAATCTGATTACCTACACCTTCTTTTGGATAGAGATCATCTTCTCATGCTTGATGAGATTTATTTTGATGCGCTAAAAGGGAAAGAAGAGGAAGTTGATAAACTTACCCATGAGCTTAAGGTTACCAAGGATTCTTTGAACAGCACTCAAATGGCCCTTCAAAAATCAGAAATTTAGGTCGATGAGCTTTGTGTGGAGTTGAGCTTGGCACATTCTTCATCATCCACAGCAGAAACTCAGTCATCTATGGCAGCTATAACACATGAGGATGATAGTGGTACTCATAATTCGAGGGAAGAGCCTCTTGTGTTGGTCAAGCACGAGGAGCATACAGATCTGCAAGGGCGTGAGGAGAGGTATGACTCAAGAATTTCTGATTATACACATAGTTTGCATCATGAGAATCATGAGCCGCCTTTATTGGAGAGCCCATTGAAGGCTCAATTTATAGTTATGGATGAGATAGTTGAGCATACACCTTGTGGACCAGCCAAGAGTGAAGTGTATGCATTCTCTGATCATGGGAATGGGTATATATAAGATGTGGACACATCAATCTTGGTGATAGGTTCAAATGACATTAGTGGAATGAGTGCAAAGGATAAGATGAAAAAGGAGCAAAATGATATAATGGGTATCCATAAAAAGGAACCATCTAGGGCATCCACAAGTGAAATGGGCACAAATCTCTATATTGGTGATGTGGAGATTGTTAATGATAAGCCTTGTGAAGAGGAGATGGATTCTTTTGAGGACAGTATGTTAGTTCATAACGTTGTCCCATCATTTTTCCTTGAAGATTGCAGGGCATCAACTAATTCAAAAACTGATATCAACGATGATATGTTCCCTTCTAATGAAAGCAAATCAGAAAATTCATTTTATGCAACTGATTGTGATCATTGGCCTAATGAGTCACATGAATGGAAGGATCGGGTGAAAGTCGCTAAAGATAAGGTTGTTCAAACCTTAACTCACTTTGATAGCATGCACAAGTTCATTGAATACCTCCTTTGGTCAGCTCAACTAGAAGAAAGAGAGAAAGGGTTAATGGTTAGAGCTGCTATACCAAATCTACAGACTATCAAACATGCTTTAGAGGTAATGAAATCAGATTACCTCTATTTGTTTTTAGACAGAAACCTTGCCATCAAGTTTGCAAAGGAGGCTTACAGGGCTAATGCAAAATCTGCTCTTCATGATCCAAGTTGTTAGACACCCGATTCTTTTGATTGTAGTGGTGAAATATGGAATCCAAGTGACTATTCAGGTATTCCATTGGCACAAGCAGGTGAATTTCACCTTGATTGCATAGTGAGGGTATGCTCATCAATTTTCTTTCAGCCCACATACATATGATTTGACCATGATTTTGATGACACATAAAGGTAGGTTAGATAAAAGATTACACAGATCACTCTAGTATGAAGTGCTCTTGTCTATAGAAGAAGAATCCAAATGTTGCAGGTCTCCTATTTATTTCCACCAAATGGTTGCATACAAAAACAGGAATTAGAGTCTTGGCATATTGGGATTTCAATTGGTATTAGAGTCATCTATCTCTTCATTTACAGTGGATGTGATGGTGTGTTGACTTAGGATCCCAGGCTTGGTGTAATTGGTACACTACTCCATAATAAGCACGATGAGTTGCTTCACAACTCTTGGCATGGTAATGATTATATCAAAAAGGCGTAGCGAAATGGGAGTGCAATTCTATGGACTTTATCACGGGCTTGCCAAAGGCCTGAGGTAGGGACTGTATCTATGTTGTGGTCGACAGATTAACCAAATTTGCTCACTTCTTTGTGATTTCAGCTATATGCATAGTAGCACGAGTTGTTGATTTGTTCTTTAAGGAGGTATTTAGGCTTCATGGGTTGCTAAGGAGCATAGTTAGTGATAGAGATAGTAAGTTCTAAAGCCATTTTTGGCAAGAACTGTTCAGATTGAGTGGGACTAAACTCGCTCTAAGTACTAGCTAGCATCCACAAACAGATGGGAAAAAAGAGATTATTAACAAGTGGGTGGAGGGATACCTTGGGATTTACATAGCAAGGCAACAAAAGGCATGGGTTAAGTGGTTACATTTGAGCGAGTATTGCTACAAAACTACTTATCATATGTCTATTTAGATGTCACTGTTTATGGCTTTCTACGGATATGAGGCTACTCACTTTCTGGATTTTCTATTTGGGGATAGTAGAGTGCTTAGGGAAAAAGATTTACTACAAGAGAGTCAAGATATAATGAAGTCTTTGAAGGAGAACATTCAGAAGGCATAGAACAAGCAAAAGCAGTATGTAGATTACCACAGGATTGAGTGTTCTTTTGAGATAGGTGACATGGTTTATTTGATGTTGCATCCTTATAGACAATCCATTCTCAAGAAGATTGGTGCAGAGAAACTGAAGCCATGCTATTATGGGCCATTCAGGATCTCCAAGAGTGTTGGAGGAGTGGTTTATGAGTTAAAGCTACCGACAAAGAGCAAGGTGCATAATGTGTTCCACGTGTCTCACCTCAAGAGGGCATTGGGACACAATGTAGTTCCTTCTATTGTATTCCCACCTCTTGATGCAAAGGGGAAGTTGATTCTCATTCCCAAGAGAGCGCACATTGATAAGTTGATTGACTCTAGAGAGCGCACATTGAGGAAGAGGGTCATCAGGGAATATTTGGTGCAGTGGAAGGATTTGTCGATGGAGGATGCAACTTGGGAGAGAGCAAATATTGTCACATCCAGAGTTGAAATTGCTTGGGGACAAGCAATCTTGGGAAGGGTGGACTATAATGTCCCCTTCCTAGGCAGTCAGCAAGAGTTATGGTTAGTCTGTCATCGTGGTTTTCGTAGACTACTGTGGTGGTTAGGGAACCCTTCCGAGGGAATTTGTGGCTTGTTAGTCAACCGTTTGGGTTTTATTGGTGTTTTTTCCAGCTCAATGAATTTCAAGGGTTTCGCAGTGATGCCTTCCGGAGCATTCGTTGGACACTTTGTCCACACTACTTTTAGTAAGTCATGGGTTGATCACCATCCAGGTCAATTGGCAACATTTTTGTGTTGGGAATGTCGGTGAATCTTACCTTGGTTTTATCTTGGTATTTAGCGCAGTCCAGAGCTTTAAGTTTAAACAACATAAATATTAAAGTTAAATGAAAGATTTAACTTTAGCATTATTTATTTTATTTAAGTGACTTAATGATTAAGGAGTTATAAGGGGTTCTTTTAATGACATTTTAATATCATAAATTGGCTGCCAAACTCTAGGGAGTCATAAGGGGGTAAAAGTATATTAAATTAAAAAAATAAAGTATAAGGCCAATTTGGGCGTGGGAATTGAAGAGTTGAGTGTTTTTGTGAGCTCATTTTGGCATTCATGCTTGAGAAAATATACACGATGGTTTGCTGGTCGGACTGAGGTCTTGGCTTTGTAAGGATGAAATCCCTCATGAGGATCTTCAACTGCAGGATTGAAAGACATCCCAAGGTTGAATGCTGATAACTCCATTCAAGGATTATGCTGGTAACTGATTTTAACAATTTGCAGCCATTATACGAGCAAATTATTGAGGATTTTGAGGAAAAGGATAGTCAGCAAGATAAAGGAGATATTGCAAGTTATTTGTTAAAGGAAAGGACATTTTGGAGACCCCAAGCTGGCCATACCATTCTAGAAGGGTTTGTACCAGTCATAAAGGGAGGCGTGAGACTTCTTAGGCTAAATGCCTAGGGTTTAGGCCTGTTCTCACCACCGTTGGAGGCGTCTAGAGTTCGGGTATTGCTGCACATCAATTCTACAAGGGAGAAGCTAGGGTTTGACGAATTGTGTGTGTTTTTGTATGCTCCAGCTTGCTGATTTTTGTAATATCAGACCTGCAACTTTCATAACAGTAAATGGGTATGCTTCCATTGTGTTTCAAATGCTAAATATTGATTTGGGTTGTTGTTAGTTTATGAAATCTCTTATAAATGAGTTAGTTTAGTTATTTGCTTTCTATGCATCTCCTTTAAAGCAAAACAACAAAAAAAACTGAAAAAGCAAACACATTTAAAAAACAAAACAAAACAACAGATTGGGATGGGACATTACAAATCACATTTCAAATCCCACCCAAATCATATTTAAAAAGCTCTTTTCCTGTCATTAGTGTTAGCAGATTCTTCGACAGTATCCATCTCAGCTTATTATCGTGTGTCTTAGAACCCTTAAATGGCTATCAGAACTGCTGGTTTCTGTTTTATTCACAAAGCCCCATGCTTCCAGATTTCAGACTTTTCCAATGTACTTGCAAAACATTTAAGATTTAAAATAAAAAAATTCTTGTTTTTCATCATTCCATCTTAATGTGCTGTTTTATTTATTTTAAAGAACACATAGGCCTTTATATTCTTGCATTAGAGCTTTTCATATACTTTACTATATTTTTTAATAGCTTTCAAATTATTAAAAAAATTGGTGAGGAATCACATTTCAATCCCATCCAAATCATATTTTTAAAAGCTATTTTACCTGTCATTAGTGTTAGCAGATTCTTTAACAGTATCCATCTCATCTTATTGTCATGTGACTTAGAACCCTTAAGTGGCTATCAGAACTGCTGGTTTCTTTTTATTCACAAATACCTATGCTTCCATGCCTTGACTGATCATCTGGCTTGTTTTGTATATTGCATTGCCCTATTATTTTATCACACTTTATATAACATTTTATGATAAAGTCACTACCAAGTATTATCTCTTTTCATCAACAGTTCATCTCAGCAGGTTTCTCTTTTGGGCACCCAACATTGTGCAGTAACTTCAACAACATTAGCCACTGCAACTGATAATTGGACAATTTTTTTAATTTTCTGTCCTTTAAAACAGTTCTTTGCGCAGGTTTGTTTTCCAGGCTCCTTTCAAATTTCTCTACTCTTTGAATTCTTTAATATTTATTGCTCTATCTGATAGAAATATAGATGAATTAATAATTGAGATGGCAATGTACACCAGATACATGAGTAAAATATATCTTTATTCACACATGAAATTATTATAGAAGAGGACAAGAGATGGTCAGCCAAGGATCAAAGTCGATCCGACAAGATCACATGCCCCTTTCCTTGAAGATACACAATCTATTTAAAGGACCTGACGGTTGCACAGAAAAACACTCTCATCAAACAATTGACGCTTAAAACTACCTGAAGCAGACAACTAATACAAACAATTAATACATATTTAGATAACCAATATTATCGAAACACAATAATTTGTACACTAACTACATCATCCTCCCCAAAAGAAAAAGTCATCTTCCAGAGGATAAGTAAACATCAAATTGTAACATTAGGGAATACTTTCCAAACTAATGACGATTTTGTAGACAAGGACCTGTAGACAAACTTGGAACTGTACTTTGCAAACTCAAACTTGGAGTGTACATGGCAATTCAAATGAGTGCAATGGGGGTCAAGGGGCAATGCCCCTTGTAGGGATCTAGGGGCAGCACCCCCAATAGCGTCAAGGGGCAACACCCCTCATGCAGTCCAAGGCCAACAACCCTTGTGCGGTCCAAGGGCAATGTGTAAGAGACCAGGTGTCTCTCAACCCAATCACTGAAAGAAACTGCTATATTTTTGTTTGTTTTCAGAATTTTTGATGTTTTTTTGTGGTTTTTGCAGCAATGGTGAATTTGCAATTTTGAGAAATAAATTCATAAATAAATAGCAATGCATTAAATAACTCCCAGAGCAATGGTAGATGGATTCATTTTCATTATTGAACAATTACAATGCTATCTGGGTACCAAATAAATAGAAAGCAACATTATTTATTCAAGAACCTGATTATTTCTTGCAGCCACCTGATTATTATTTGCAGCAATGCGCACAACTGAAGAACATCAATATAACATGAAATGCAACCTTTTCCTCAGCCACGAAGACACCAAATATAAATCACTGTAGCGCGGGTACTATTCACGTCACTATAGCGCGAGCACTATTCACATCACTGTAGCGCGGGCACTATTCATGTCACTGTAGCGCAAGCACTATTCACGTCACTGTAGCAGCAGATCAATAATTCTGATTTTTCTTCTACAATGATGATTATTTCAGCAAATTAAAATCTGCTCTTCAAACCCTTGATGATTCTTCTCCAATAAGCACAAATATGACTTCTAAATAAAGTTACCCTGATGGACAAGCTTCAACTGGTATTGCATAGCCTCAGTATGTCTGACTCTGGAGAGGGAACGTTCTCCAAAATCCAATGTCTTCAGAAACCCTTGTTTCACAAACCCCAATACTCTCAGAGAGAAAGATAGACAAATTAGAATAATCATAACATAAGAGTTCGATTTGTCTTGGCAGTATATATAGCTCCTTTCATAAATTCGACCCAAGGCATCTTTTAATAATCATTTAAATAAAATGAAGAATTTCGCTCTTTTTAGACTTAGGACAATTATTTAATAAATGGCGCCCCTTTTGATTAATAATTAAATGCTCATTTAATTATTATTTTAACCCCTCGAAACTGAGCTGACCAACTGAACCAGGTGCCCTGCTATAAATAGCAACTCCTGCCTGCCTGACTTACTATAAATAGTAAGTATTTGTAAATCCCTCTGGAAACATCTGCCAGGGCCCAAACCTGAATCAACTCAAGGAGTAATGTTCCTAAGCACCGAATAACTGCCTCAAGTGATCCTCTACACACATCTATCAACCTACGAGGATTAGAATGATAGGCTAACCTCTAAACCAGCTGCACTGTCTAGGAAGGGGACATTACACAATGCCCCTTGTGGGGTCAAGGGCAAATCCCACACCACCAAGCCCAATTTAAGACCTTCAAAACCAAACAGAAATTCATGGTGTACATCATTTTCATGAATTTTTAAGAGGCAAAAAATGATACTGGCAAAGACAAAAAATAGAGATTTTGGAGTGTTTACCCAATGTATGATGGCGACTAGGCAATGAAGTTATTGTATGATGGTTGATGGCGATACAACATCAACCACCAAAACCCCACGATTTTGAATTGTTCATTGTACGATATGGATGCAAAGTGATTGTCCCCGGGGAGGAGCGTACAGCTGTTGGCAAGATAGGACCATGTGATGCAAGATGTGTTGTACATCCAGATGATGTAGGAGGGTGAGTGTTGCACCAACGAAAACCATACATTGCTAAGAAGTGCCCAAGCCATACGACAAAGAATATGAAACTGTCCTATGTTGTGCAGATTGCACCGTATGCCCACCACTAGCTTGCATCATATCACCAAAGGATGTCATACAATGTAAAGAGCTTTCCAAGACTGTACGATGTAAGAAGGATGTTGCACGATAGGATTTGGCCAAACAATGAATAATTGTCGTACTATGTGAACAAGTCATATGATGGGCTTGTGTGTCATAATGAGTGATGTCATACCAATTGAGGCCATTGTACAATTTGCAGAGGTTGAGGTTTCCATAGGGAATACAAATTACTCCCTTCTCCTCATCATAGGATGTGAAAAACCTGTCGTCTTTCTCCTTGCCATAAGATATGCAAAACTTGCCACCTCTCTCCTTATTGTATGATATGACAAGATGTTCGTTGTACTATATAGTCGAACCTTTTAATGTAGTTGAACTTTGTAGTTGGGCCTTTAATGTAATCGAGCATGTAGTCGAGCATTTTAATGTAGTCGTGCATCTTAATATTTTCTGCTTCTATTGCTGAATAATATTTTTGCCTCTTCCTTTCCACTTTCTTTATTTTCTAATTTTCTTTTTCTGTAATTTTTTTGTGAAGTTGATTTGACTTGACACATATCTATGCATTCCAAGTAAAATATTTTGCTTACTTCTCTGAGACGTACCATCAGTAATTTTGCATTCTTTCATCGATTGATCTTCACTGAGAGTTGCAACTTCGAACAAAATTACAAGTTGATGGAAATAATTCATAATCTTCCATTTGCCAATGAAATAAATCGCTAAGAGAATTTGTTTCATCCTCCAAGCATGATTGTAATTCCAAGATCCCTTCATCATCCAGATCTATCGTACCTCAATCATGCTTCTCTGTCCATTCTTCTTTGAAGTCCGATACTAATGAATCGAAGGAAGTTCCTTCCTCACTTAGAACTTCGTTCTTTAAATCAATTACATATTTTCAACCCTTGTTCTCAATGGCAATTGTATTCTTTTTTCAATTGTGATCAACTTTGGTTGCTACCAACCAACCCTGACCTAACAATGTGTTATACGCTTTCTTCTTTAATTAAATGACCACAAAGTTCAACAAAAATGTTTGAGTTCCGATAATTACCTTTTCTCCCATTAAAACTCCAAGTACCTTAATTCCATGTTGATCTGCACCCACCAGCTGAAAAGTTGGGAGCCAAATGGTCGGCTTTCCCAAACTTCTCCAACTATCTTTCGAAAGTACATTCACGCCATACCTGCCATCAACAATTGTATTGGTGAGATTCCGTCCAAGGATCTCCGTATTCACCACTGTTGGTTTCTTTGTTGTGTTAATTGTTAGTAAAATTCGATCAATCACTTGGTCACCAAATAGAAAAGGTTTAAGTATTGGATCTTCATTCTCACAAAATTCTAATTGGGTCGTAGCATGCATCATCTCATTATTCCTTGATACAATAGCATTTCGAAGTTCAGGAATACTTTGTATAAATCCACTGCTTTAATTGGTACGACTGTGAAGTATTTTCCTTGTAATATTTTTCTTCGATTCTAATTAATTTATTACCATACTTATGTTTGCATTTGAGTGGCGATGTTCGTTATCCATAGCATTCTCCACTTTGACCCATGAAGCCTTTCTTTTTATGTATCCTTTTAGGATAGTTACCTTTTGTGTGTTCCTCAATTTTGCACTCAATACACCACAATTCATTAGTTTCTTTGTTGGTTTCTTTCTCCCCATTCAATTCTTTCATCATTCGGAGCATGTCCCTTTGAAGCGCTTGTACCATTCCCAATTCAATGTCGCTATTGTCATATCAACTTACCTCTTCTTCTATTTTTCTTTTACTACGCCAGGACATTTTATCTTCACTTTCTATATCCATTGCCCGATTGTAGGCTTTTGAATAGGAAGAGGGTAGTACTACCTTCATTTTTCTTCTTAATGACAAAAGTAGACCCTCAATAAACCATCTTTTCTTGAGACCGTCGACTGGTTTTGTTTCTAACTCTACAAGGAATTCTTTAAGTCTACGATTATAAGCTCATACATTTTTGTGCTTACCTTGTTTTGTATTGTAAATTCTGCTACTATTTCACTATCATCATGAAGCAACATAAACTCTTCTTCGAAGGCCTCTTTAATCTCTCCCATGTATTTTAGGATGCTTGGTCAATTTTTGTATACTGGCCAATCACTACACTTCGCAAGGTGGCTAGAAAAAGATTGTAGCCAAATTGCTTTATCATCTTGCCCATTTGTTGTCCAAATTGTTTAACAAGTCTTACAATATCATACAAGATCCATTGCCTATAAACTTGGGCAACTTTTGCTTTTCTCCACTGAGACTTACCATGGTTCTATTTTGATGCAAACCTAGCACCTAGAATTTGCTTGCTTGGGATTTTTTATTTGAATGTTTTGGTGCTTCTCTTACACTCTCGGCCATGAAGGAGTCCTCAACTCTTCCCTCGGCTTCAGCCTTCCGCACACTTCTTTCGTCTTCAAAATTTATTTTATACACCCTTGACTTGACTTCTCCTTCAATTGACAACCCCGAAGGCTACTCTCATATAATTATGTGAAGGAATGTGACTTGGTCTCCCAACTTCCCTCATCTAGAGAAGGTTGTCTTGACTTTTCAACTTAATTATGTTCTTGAGAAGGGCTCTGACTTGGAAATTGTACGGTTGTATTTTCCTCAAGTGTTTCTCGTTCGTAATCTTCATCTTCGTTCCCTTTGCTCTATGATCCTTTAAAATCGCTTGATCTCTTGGTCTTGACCACCTTGTGGTCTCTTCTCGCTTTTATTGGGGTCTAAGGGCATTAATCTCTTATATTAGACCCGATTTCTTTTAAGGCAACATGGCTAAATGTTTACTGCTCTATCTAATAGAATAAATACATGAATTATTAATAGAGATGACAATGCATACTAAATACATGAGTAAAATATATCTTTATTCACACATGAAATTATCACACCAAAGATGGTCAACCAAGGATCAAAGTCGATCCAACTAGATCACACACCCCTTTCCTTGACAATACACAATCTATTTAAAGAACCTAACGATTGCCAAGAAGAACGCAACTATAGAGCAACAAACACTTGTTCCTGAAGCCAACAACAACTAACACAAACAATTAATACATATTCAAATAACCAATTCTATCGAAACACAATAATGGACATTGTACACTACCTACATTTGCCTAAGCTCAATCTTCTTTAGCACTTAGTTTTGAGCCTTCCCCCTTATCATTGCCCAATATTTTTTCCTTCATTCTAATGGACTTGACAATGGAAAATTTTTAATATGGGCTTTCAAATGTGCATGTTTTTAACTTTAAAATCAGCTTTATGACATTGTCATAATTTACTCTAAATTCCATGATTATGCATCACTTCAATCAAATTAAGTTTAAGTTTGAGCAATAAATTGAACATTTAACCTGTTTTATGGTAAAATATAAGCTTCAAATGCACGATTTTATCAACTTTAGTTAGACTTATGTTATTTACTCTTGCATGACTACAACAACCAATAAATTTTTTCATGCATAAAAATATTTGATAGGGCATTTTTAAAGGCTTTTTAAATGTATGTTTTAGTATTGGAAATTTGCGAAGTTGTTTTTAATTCCTTGTTGCCCTTATTTTTTTATTTTTTTTAATACCTCGTTGCTCTTATTATTATTTTTATTTTTATAACCCGTTGCCCTTATATTATGGATGCATAAACAGATTAATTTCTAAAGTATAAAACAACTTGTTTACTTAAATTAAATGTCTTCAAGCAATTTCAATTGTTGTAGTGCCTTTTAATTTGATTAAGTTGACATTTTTAAAGCAATTCATTTAATTTGTAAGGTTTTTCAATTCACCTTGGTTTTTGGCTACTGAAAATTGTAAGCAACAACATGTATCAAATGATTATGAAATAGCTCCTCTTAAATGTCAACTTAAATTTTAAACAAATATTGTGCTCTATGCAATGGTCAGTCCTTGCACAAATGTCTTATGATTGCACCCTAAGAAAATGTCTATTCTGATCTACCCTACATAGGTGTTGGCTGTGCCCTGCACAGATGTCTGCTGATGATCTGAAAAGCAATTCAGATTTTCTATAATGATTGTAATCTTTCCTCTCTGCCCCAACAATTCCGAGTAATTTTATAATGTTGGCAGGGTTTTTAAGAGGCTCTAATAATGAGTTACATGAGATTTTTTGTAAGACTCTGATGCCAAATGCAGTGAAGAGGAAATGATCGAGATGGGTAAACAAGTAATGTGTGTGCAAGCTTATTTATTAATGAGTGAGGAAGTTACATTAGGTGTTATTTATATAGTCTAAGTTATTTGATTATATTATTAGGCATAATTAACTTACATATAATAAAACATTAATAGCAGCTTATACATACAGTAATACCTCATGTCTACACATTCTGTCTAATAGAAATTTGTCAAAGAAATAAAACAGAAATAATTACAAGTTCTGGCTTGCTTCAACCATTACTCACTCCAAACCAAAAATAGGAATCCATTAGCATCGGTATCATAAAGGTGGATGCCTAGAGGATGATAAGTAATGTTTTATTAATTCTAATAAAGTAAATGCTTGAGAGGTGGCGTCCCTTGGAGGAAATTGAAGAGTTTCTTGGGGGAGTTTCAAATTGATTCATTTTCCAGCTGATGAGTCTATTTATTGATGCATTGCTTATTTATTCTCATCTTTGGAAAATATTCTAAAGTTATGTTGCTGGTTTGAAATCCAGAATCCGGCTAAGTGAAAGCTTAGCAATTTTACTCCATTCTTCGGGCTTGAAACTATAGTTCCCTAGATGGTGATTTGAGAGTGTACTTCATCTAGAAGTACATATTGAGCATTACTGTGGAGTCTTGGTGAGATATTTCCAGTTTTCATATTGCTGGTTATTGTTTGGCTGAAGGAGATTTTCATATACAGCTTTTGGTATGATTTTTATTTGCTTATGGGCATTGAAGCAATGGATTTCTATGGTATCGGCGCCCCTTTCCATGCAATTTCAGATTTTAATTTGAAGTTTCTGATTTTTAAATGAAGTTTGCCTCTTTTTGAGGCCGTACCTTGCCTGCGGCTGCCTTGGAGTTCGTGTTTAATTATTTGGAGAGCTTTTGATACAATTTTGGTGTTGGACATTGGACGCCATCCTCCTAGATAGCTTTTGCAATTTATTTCAGGTCATTCGTTGGAATTTTGAGGATGCAATGAACATTTTGGTGATAGCATAGTTGCTGGTAATATTTTTTCAGATTGTTATTTTTCATATCAGACTTATTTCAATTTCTGATTTTGGTTTCTATCTTCAATAATTGAGAAATTATCAAGTGGGAGATCATCTATTTCATTGTGCTTTGTAAAGATTGTAATAACACTTGAAAATTGCAGTTGTTTTTCATTGTAAGATTGTAAACAGTAGTATTGTTCCAATCATTTAACTTGCTACATATTTTAGTGTTAATTTTCACATATTTGTAACCCCTGGATGGTTTACCGCTAGTGTGGAGAAAGAACAAACTAATTTCTCACTTATCACCCACTGAAAAGTGTTGAATTCCCACTATTGAGTGGATGCCTGCCGTAGCGGATGAATTAGTTTGAAATTGTAATGCTCTCTCCCCCCACTAATTTAAGTGGTAGCGTGGAATCTCTCATGGCTGGTTCACCACCTCTTTTTGTTTTCAGTTATAATTCAGTTTCCTCTGCCATATGTTAGGACCTCACCCACACTGGGTCTTGTGTGCACATTCTTGGCGTTGCATGTTTTTCATTTGGTTCTCTTTTGAAGCTAACACTAATCAATTGGCGTAGTGTTGGTTTGTGTTGTGATAATTCAAGGAAAAAATTGGTTGGCACATTTCACATTTGGTGGTTAATCAAAGTATGATGGAGAAATGTTTTGAGTTGGCTAGAAGTTAGTTTAGCTACTTTAAGTTGTGCTAGTGAGGCTCTAAAAAATCATAAGTAGCTCAATGTCAACACTTTCTAGCACATACAATTAGTGCATCAAGCTCTCCTCAACTCATGTACTCATTTGAGAGTGTTGCCCCTAGCCCTTGGATCTAGGAAGTAGTTGATTCAAGGTGATGGATTGATGGAAGTTTTATTGGCTTCAAACTTCCATGTAAAGTGGTGGAAAAGTGTCAATCACCCATTAGATTTGAATTGTATAAACCACAATTACCGTTTCCACCTTGAAGTTTTTCTTCAGCAACAAACAATAAGTCTCTCAAATGAAGGAGGTTTATCACTTCTTAGTATATAGTCTCACTATGGTATCTATTGTGCACTGGTTTTGATGCATTATGAAATGAATGAAAAGAGAGCTCGTTAAAAAACCACATTCCATATCGAACCATAATTTGTTTTCGTTAGCACTACATCATTGTGAGGATAGAGATATTGAATTTGCATGCACTATAATCACTATGCACCATCACAAGGAAAAGCTTGCAATCACGCTGGTAAGCAATCATTATTAAATAAATAGGGGAAATATATACAAAAGTTTTAAGTTATCACCAACAATATGCCTTGTGTCATGATTGATACAAAAGTTAGCCAATGCATCTGCATGGTGGTTTTGCTCCCTATAGATGTCATGTCCCCAAAATAGCAACACAAAAATAAATAAATAACCTCAAACATTTAAATGCAATTTGCATAAGAAAATGCAAATAAATAACAAAATATATTAAAATTATAAAAAGAAAAAATTAGTAATTATAAGTATCACAATATAGTATTACAATCATCAAATATAATATTGAAATACAAACATTAGCAATTTAAATATTATTAATAGAATATATAAAATAAATAGCAATATTAATGTTAAATATAAAATAAATGTGTACCATATCAATATAAAAATATATAAATATGAAATAACAAATATAATAATAATATATAGGCAATTTATTATTATTACTTTATGTAATAAATAAATATTATAATCATTACATATCAAAGATTGTAAAACATTAGAATAAAATAATAATAAGGTATTAGCAAATTGGTTTTATTATTATACCTTAATGTTAAAATATGTTCAATAAAACATCAAAATAAGTATATAATTTGAAATATCATAATTATTAGTAATAATGTATTATTTTCAAAAAGAGATATTATTGTGATAATAAGCCTAACAAAGAGATATATTTTATGAAAAGTCACCTATTTCACCAAACAATACATTCCCCCCCATGAGTCACCTACCTTGAATGGTATAAATAGAAGGAAGGAAAATAAGGAAGAGGGAAAAACATTGAGAAATACAATCTGCAATTCAGAACAGCAGCAACAATGATTGTTATGCATTGGAATATAGAGCCATTAAATATGTATATATTATTTAATGGGCATACAGGTATATGTGCATGAATGTGGATAAATTTTATAATGAATAAAGAATATATAAATACTAATATAAGGAACGAATAATAATTGAATAAGTAATAATATATGAATAATGAATAATGAATACTAATATAATTGAACAATGAATAAATAAATAAACATATATATGAATACTAATTGATATGAATAAGGAATAATTATATACATATACATATATATATTATACAAACATATATATATATATATATATTCACAATTATGTAATAATGATACTTATAAGTAATGATGACTCTTTAATATAAACATAAGTAGATTATGTATTATTATGAATTGTTCTCATCCTATGATTAAATGTAAGGTTGAAGGAAGACGATTAAAGAATAAGGAGACATGGGAAGACATAGCTGATCAAGTGATGTACTCACTTAGCAATAATATTTAGCATTTTTTGAATATAAGAAATAGATATTGCTAATTTGATTATTGATATAATGCTTTCTTTAATCTTATCATAATGAGAATCATTCTAGAAAATAATGAACTTAAAGAATCATTGATACATGAAAATATATTTGATTATAGGCATGAAATAGATCTTGGATGAATGCAAATATAGTTGATCGTGTAAAGATTGTCTTCTTTGTGCTTGTAACCCTATCAGGAAGGGTGAACCATGGTTTAAGTAGATTGTCTAAAAACCCCACTTTCAGCCCCTTAGGCCCTAGACAAGGGATTGGGCCCTGCAGCCCCTTAGGCCCTTGACTAGGGATTGGGTTATAGAAGGTTGGGGGTCCCACCTAGGCTGGTGCCCCTTAGGCCCTAGACAAGGGATTGGGCCTTGCAGCCCCTTAGGCCCTTGACTAGGGATTGGGCGAATAGGAGGTGGTAGACTTTAGGCTACTTAAGGATTCCATGATTCCTCTCCCCCTGATAGGATGAGTGTCTTCAAGGTGTTGCCATGAATGGAGTATGTAGGTACTAAGCCACTGGGCAAGAAGAAGGATTGGGATGGACAACCTCTTGAGATTTATTTGAAGGCTTCAGGGCAGACCCACCCATGGCACTCCTCTTGCTTGTTAAATTGCATTTATGATTATGCTTGTTAAATTGTATTTATGATTATGCTTATATTTTGGATAGCTAGATATTAATGCTAATAGATATATGTGTTTGTGGAAATGTGGTTAATATGGTGAATGCAGATTTCAAACCAAGATTACTTCATTAAAAAGAACATTCATTTGGAAGGAAGAAACCCTAAACCTAATCAACAAATGGATTTTAGGGCAAGTCCGGGTAAGGGACATTACAATAGATGTGTTTAATTGTGAAGGCCTCAATTTTGTCAAGCAAGGGCCAAATTAGGCTTAATATTCTATTGATTTTCCAATTCTAAAGACCTTTTTCCTTACTACATTTATTAGAATATAAGTCTCCTATTTGTAATTTCTTTATGCGAAAATGAGAACATGTTTGTAGGCCAATTAGGAGTACCATGGCCTCATCTTTGTTATCCATTCCCTACCCAAGCCCTTTGAGGTGACACCAATCAAGTGTCCCTCATGATCTCTTAAAATGGAACCAACCCCAAAGATGCCCAAATTGCCCTTGGAAGCCCCATTGAAGTTTTACTTACTCCATTCAATAGGAGGGGCCATCCATCTAATGTCTTTCCTTGGATTTTGCAAGGGATTAACCCATTTAACCCCATGAACAAAGGGGGAACTCTCAAGCCCGACCAACTTTCATCAACTCATTATCCTAGGAAGTAAAAGTCTTTTGTTTCATGCTTTGATTCCTAGCATAATTATAGACCACTTCTTTAATTGCACTTTCTAGTTGTCATAAAACATTCAACAATCATTTCTTTTACTTGGAATACCCTTATGTTACTTTCTTTCCATATTTCCATAATGATGATTGAAGAACATGCAATCAAAAATACTAGAAAAAGTAGCCTTGCTATGGATTAAGGCCCTTGAATTAAAGAGCTCAAGAATATCTTGTGCAAAGGACCGTGCCAATTGAGTTTGTTCTAGAATTGTTACCAGCATTCATCAACAAACTAACAATTTAACAACTGATTAACTATTTCTTCTTCATTTTTGCATATGACACATCTAGAGGGTCTCATGAAACCAGGGAAACCCGAGGACGCGTCCCCCCCTCAAAATGCCCCATACCCGTTCCTGGGACGTCCCGGGTACCGGGGGACGGCAGGGGGACGGCAGGGGACCGTCCCTCTTTTCCCAGAAAATCTAGGAAATGTACCGGGGACGGGGGGGACGGCGTTGACTGAAGAGGGACGGTTAACTGTCCCCGGGGACGGCCAGTGGACGGCTGAGCCGTCCCTCGACCGTCCAGGGGACGGCCGGCCGTCCCCTGCCCTTTAGTCACTTCAAATTCATAAAAAAAATCATAATTTTTAAATATTTCGGCCCAGCCTATGTGGCATGTGTGGGCCCCATCGATTTTGACTCTCCTATGAAAGGAAAAGGGCTTCTCTAACCTCATTATTTGCATTTTGTTTGTTTGAGCAGCCAAGGGTTTGAGAGCAAAAGAAGTTGCAGCCATTGAACCAGAAGGAGCAGCAGCTTGAAGGAGGAGAGGAGGTTGAAATAGTGTTGAAGGGAGTGCAAATCCACTAAAGAGGTATGCATTTTCTTTCCCTATTTTTTTTTTTTCATTTTTTTGCAAAATGTGAAGCATACATTGTCTGATTTTTTTTTATTTTTTTGCATTTTCAGTTTAAACTTGCATTCTAAAAACAAAAAACATGAGCAGCAGTGAGAATGGAAGTGATAGTGAAGTTGAAATGCAAATTAGAAGGCAAGGTGGTGGGGGTGGTAGTAGAACTAGAGAGCAAAGAAGTGAAAGAACCCCAATCCAATGCCATCCTTCATCAACCAATACCAAAACTATGGAAGACTATGCAAGACACCCATTAAACCCAAAAAAACCATTCCTTCGATATGTTACACCCGTGGGTGAAAGACAAAAAAATTCAGGGGGGAGTAGGGTTTGGTTTTGCCATATTTGTGAAAAAGACTTTAGGGGCAGCTACACAAGAATTAGGTCTCATTTTTTGGGTGAAGTGGCCCATGGAGTTAGAATGTGTCCTTCATTGACAGATGACCTATTTTTAGAATGCCAAAAAATTCAAATAAAGTGTGATGGTGGGGTTCAAGGTGGGTCTCCTTCTTTCCCAAGTGCACAATCATCCATGCCTATTCCTAGTCCTTCCACGATTGGTAGTAGTGGAGTTCTCTTAAGAGCAAAGAGGAAGGTTAGTGGCAGTGGTAGTGAAAAGGCAACCTCAGTTGAGTCCCTGTTTAATAACCAAGCACGAGAGAGTACTGAATCCGCCATTGCCAAATTCTTTTTTGCGCATGCCATTCCATTTCATGTGGCTCGTTCCTCTTATTTTAAACAAATGGTGAGAGAAATATCCACGGTTGGTCCTTCATTCATACCCCCTGGAGATCATAAGCTACGCACCACCCTCCTAGACAAAGAGTACTCCAAAGTTAATGTGTTAATGGAGGACATGAGGCAAACGTGGATGAGGACGGGGTGCTCTATAGTGATGGATGGGTGGACTGATTGTAGACGTCGGCCACTCATCAATGTCATAGTCACATGCCCTGTTGGTTCTTATTTTCTTAGAGCCATAGATTGTTCGGGGAAACGTAAGGATGCAGAATTCCAGTTTTCCATTTTGAGAGATGCTATAGAGGAGGTTGGGGATGCAAATGTTGTGCAAGTGATCACCGATTTTGCACGTATGTGCAAATCGGCTGGGTTGATAGTGGAGGGTAAGTACAGGCACATATTTTGGACCCCATGTTGTGTTCATGCATTGAACAATGCATTGAAAGACATAGGGAAGTTGGATTGGGTGAAGAAAATAGTGGCAGAAGCTAGAGATATTCAAATGTTTATTTGCAATCACCACACCTCACTTGCTCTCTTCAAAACATTTTCAAAGAAGGAATTTCTCAAACCTGTTGAGACAAGGTATGCCACTCACTTCATTTTGTTTCACTTTCAATTTGTATTCATAATCTGATTTTGTTTTAAATTTTTAATTTTTAATGAATCATTAAATCAATGAATGAACATTGAATGTAGATATGCCACATACTTCATCTTGTTAGAGAGGATGATAGAGGTGTATGAGCCTCTACAAGCGATGATGGTCAATGTAGAGTGGGCTGGATGGCCTAATGCAAGTTCTACTGAAGGAAAGACTGTCAAACAAAAGATCCTCGATGACGATTGGTGGGCCAATGTGAGGTAAGACATTAGATGGCTGATTTTCATATTAAATTTCTGATTTTAATATTTTAATTTTATTGTCCAATGTTCCAACTTTTGAAGTTTCTAACATGTCAATTAACTTGTCAACTAATTATTTTGAACTTTTTGTTTGCATTTTGCAGATATATTTGCTCCTTCATCTCCCCTATTGTAGATGTCATCAGATATGCTGATACAGACTCTCCTAGTCTTGGAGAGATTTATGAGACATTTGACAGTATGCTTGGGAAGATCAAGCAAGTTATTTCGACAAAGGACCCCACTTTGGATTTATATGAGCAACACATTGGGCCCATTGTGACTCGAAGGTGGAATATAATGAACACCCCACTTCACATGGCTGCCTTTGCTCTAAATCCAAAATGGTATGCACCAAGGCCTGGTAGGGTGCCTCCATGTGATGATAGTGAGGTTTTAGATGGGTTCACACGGGCCATTGAAAAGATTTATCCAGCAGAGCAGGCTTCACTAGTTCGATCACAATTCCTAGACTTTGCAAATCTTACGGGCCCAAACTTGAGTAAACCACAAGCGAGGTTGGATAGAGCTATATTAGCTCAATCAAACCCTATTGGATGGTGGACCTATCATGGGAGGGATACACCGCAGTTGAAGACACTTGCTACTCGCCTTCTTGCACAGGTTGCTAGTTCCTCTACTGCAGAGAGGAATTGGTCCACGTATAGCTTTATCCACTCCCTCAAGAGGAATAGACTTACCTCTAGACGAGCGGAGAAGCTAGTGGCCGTTCATAGTGCTCTTCGGCTTCAGGATCGGCAGACTCCAGAGTATCGACAGACTCCAGCTCTACGGTGGGATATTGATCCCGAGTACATGGCCCAGGTAGATGAGGAGGAGACAGTTGAAGGTTTCGTTGGGGTTTCGTTGGTTGAGGAGGAGCATCACAGTGGCAGTGACTCAGAGGATGACTCTGATTTTGAGGCGGTTATGAGGGATGATTAGGGGCAGCAGTGCTCTTTGACTTTGTTTATTCTATATTCATTACTAACATTGTATTTTGATTTTCATAGCAAACTTGAAAACTATATGGCAGCATTGTAGCCTTTGGGCATTTTGATATAAGTTTATAAATTATAACTTGGAGGTTGTTTCATGGTTCGTGTATGTTAATTTTGAATGCGTATTGAGCATTGGCATAATGTTGGACACAAATGTTATATGTTAATGTTCTATAATGTGTATTATGCATGCCTTATCCATGTTATCATATGAATATTTAAAATTTCCCTATATTTTTATATAGCCGTCCCCTGCCGTCCCTAATTTTGGCCTCAAAAATCGGAAACTTGGGGACTCGTCCCGCTGTCCCCTGCCGTCCCCGTCCCGGAAACTTGGGGTAACCCTGCATGAAACCCATCTTCCTCAATCTTTATACAAGACAAATTCTCTTTTGTATAGCTCCCAATGTACATACCCTAGCTTTGGGGATACAATTCTTACTCTAACAAAGATGTGCAGGCCAATCTGCGTTCTTCCTTAAAGCCTCCAACAGCTTATAACCTAGTTTTTACATTAAAGTTCCCTGATTTAGAACCACACCACCTAACGCAGTCCTCTTAATAATTTCCTCCCAGCCAAAGCTTCTTCTAAGAAAAGTTTTTGATCTGTTTGAATACGTAAATCCTGCAAGTTTTCCATCATCACTTGTATAAGCCACCACAACCACAGTCATTTTTGAAAACACATCTGGCCTCAACAATATTTGAGATATTTTTCAAGACATCATACTCATTCCAAGCATCCTCCGAGAACAAAGACTTTCACCCATTTCTTATTTCCCAGGTGGAGTGCTTGGTGATTAGTTCCCTACAACTTGTGATGAAATTCCATATCGAAAATCCCCTGGTTGGGGTTTAAAACATGATAATTCTATCTAGGGAATCAAAATCAAGATACTTATTTTGGAATAAAAATTATTAATATTAAAAAGAAAATTGATTTTCTATTTTAATAATTGAAGACAGTATGACAATATTAAAATAATTAATAGTTATTTTTAATAAAATATGATTATTAAAAATTAATTATTTTTTCATGTGCCAACAAATAACAGTAAAAAATATTAATAATAAATTATTAATTAAAGATTAACAACTTTAAACAACGATTTTAATTAAAATTAACTATCAATATTAATTAATAACAATCCAAAATTCTGCACTCTAACTACATGACTTAAGACTTACCCAGAAATTGATCATTTCAGAATTTGACACACACAAATGATTATTTGATAATGACATTTCATGTATCACAATCAAGTTAAGGATTGCGTACAACAAGGTATTCCTGTGGCCATCGTGCACTGTGCGACAATCATACACACACATATCATAACTCAAAACTTCAAACTTGGCAATAACTCAACACAAAAAAACTTCAAAAACTCAGACTGGGCAAATGCACAATTAATTTTTCTAACATTAAAAACACATCGATTTGTAAAAATATCCTTTGAAAACATGCATACTAATCAATTTAGAGAACATATTACTGATTTCTTCACATATAGATCAAAATTAGTGTTCACTACACATCAACTACATATTTCAATATAAATAAAAAATACAAATTACGAAACAGATTTGAAAATTCATGCAAACTAAGATTTTTTGAAACGCAAAAGATTTAAAAAGCACCAGTCCAGCGTTTCTTCTTATTTTGCAAGATTTTAAACAACTAACTCGCAGACCTAGCTGACCTGCAAGTACTCACGAGTTTTTAAGCTATGATATATATAAATATATATGTATATATATCATAGTTCAAAATCTCTCATATATATACATAGATAATATGATATGTATATGATATATAATATACATAATTAGATATATATCATATTATGTATGTATATATATACAAATTTTTCAACTGACACATATACATATGCATATATATATCATAGTTGAAAAACTCAAATATATATAGTTGTACAATGTACATATTGTTAGTTTTTAATGATTAAATGAAATGCACAGATTTTTAATAAAAAATCAGACTCACAACACAGCAAATACCCTCGGAAAACCCTCCAACCTGAG
>CM021107.1:329850008-330001182 GCA_007115665.2 Sequoiadendron giganteum
TATTAATCAATCAGCCTATCAATTTAATCAGCTCTGGTGAGACTTTGATCAAATCTTGTGAGCGGCCATCATTGAACCTCACCTATCATGAGATCAATCAATCAATCTATTATTGAACCCCGCCTATCATGAGGTCAATCAATCAATCAATTATTGATCCTCGCCTATCATGAGGTCAATCAATCTATCTATCAATGAACCTCATATATCATGAGGTCAATCATCAATCTATCATTGATCCTCGCCTATCATAAGGTCAATCAATCAATCAATCATTGAATCTCACCTATCATGAGATCAATAAACTTCTAATCTATCAGGATCATCAATCAATATCGAATCAAAGGTTGACACGATCGAAAATCATCAAACATAAGGAGGCTTAATACAAATTCATCCAAGGCCAAACTTTCTACATTTTTAAATGGGAGATAAATTATTTCACCAACGAATCTTCATCAAATCATTGAAAAATCATAAAAAAAAATTGAAAAATCCAAAAATCATAAATTTATCTCCCAAGGGGGCATATATTCATTAATCACCTAAAAATCAATGTCTGGGGCATACTGAAATTTTTTCATCGATACTAGTAATAGGAACAAAATTTCTTTGAAGCAATGCATAAACACATCACTTCAAAGAGGGGCAAAATGGTTTGGAGAATCCAATTGATTAAATATGATTTATTTGATTAATTACCCTTAATTCCTCTTCTATTAAAATAAATAGAAATATTTATTTATATAACTCATCTTAAATTCTTCAATCTTTATTCTTTTATTTTTATCTTAATTAAATGAACAAATTTAACTTTGTTTTATTTAATTATCATAATTAAATTCATCTAATTTTAAATAAATAGAAATATTTATTTAAGTATTTCACATTCTAAATCTCATATTCTTCAATTTTAATTAAATATGCAACTTCAATAGTTTGTATTATTTAATTATCACATCATTCAACCTTAATTACTTAAACAAGGTTAAATACTTTGTTGTTTAATTATCTTGTCCCTTCTATATTTATTTAATAAACAAATCTCATAGTTTATTTTATTAAATTATTTATCCCCTTTTTACTAATTTGAATAAACAAAAATATTCAAATAAAAGCATAAATCAAATTTCCTCTATTCACTCACCAATAAAATTAGATTCTAATTAATTCAACTGGCATTCATGGGAAGCTTTGGAGACAAATTGGAGACAAATTTGAATTAATCTCTCAAATCTTCTTCCTTTGATTCTTCCTATCATCTTGCTTGATGTTTTCATGGGGAGAAACCATTCCCTTCATCAACTCCAGCTTCTTCATCTCTCACCATTCAATTCTCCAGATTGAATCCAAGCCTCTAATTTTCTGCCATTGTGCAAATGTGCTGTCGAAAAATCTATAAATACAACCTTTCAATACAAGAAATGCATCCCATCTTTGTGCAATCTTACTCTGCAGGAAAGAAATCAAGCATCAAGAATCATAGCAATAGCACTAGATTTCATGTCATGGTTGCATCATAGCTTCATGTCATCATATAGATTAAAGTAGTTTCCTTTTATCATTTAGATATTATCATATAGGATTAGATCATTTTATCTAGCATCATTCCATTCTTTAAATTGGCATTTTATCAGTCATATTTTCTTACTAAATCTGAGAGCTTCATGACTTAATAAATCTTTAGAGATAGGAAACAATGAGATGCTTTCAGTAGATTCTTGCTTTCGAATAGTTTATTTGTTGAATCTTCAATATAATGTTTCATTAAGAAGTGTATTTTACCCTTGTTACTTATTCACACTTACAAGGGACTTCTTTGATGCCTTTCTTGATGGATATAAAAGCTTCTAGTGCTTCTACAGTCCAATCTATTTTTTCTCCCTTCTTCAACATTTTGGATATAGGTTTAAAAATTTCAAAAAAATTTGACACAAATCTCCTAACAAAGTTAATTTGTCAAAAAAATGATTGAATAGATTTGACAGTTTTGGGAATGGGGATTATGCCTATGGCTTCTACTCTCTCAGGGTATATTCTAATTCCTTCTTTTGATACAATATGCCCCAAAAGCTTACCCTCTGTGATAACAAAGTGACATTTCTTAGGATTGAGACTGATACCATATTCCAAAGCCATGATTGAATATTCTCTCCAAGTGTTCTACATGGTCTTCTGCCCTTTTGGAATAAGCAATGAGGTCATCCTGATACACTACCATTATAGCATTGATTAATTCTGAAAATGCCACATCCATGGCTCTTTGGAAAGTTTCCCCTACATTTGTGAGACCGAATGGAATTCTCACATAAACATATGTCCCCCATGGCATAGTAAAATTTGTCTTGTATTGCTCAGACTCTTTAAATTTGACCTGATTATACCCAGAAAATCCATCCATCATTGACAACAACTCACATCCTATTAGTTTGTGCAATATGGCTTCCATATTTGGGAGCGGGTAATTATCTTTAAGGGAGGCAACATTTAAATTTATGAAGTTTACACACAGTCTAATATCCCTATTTTTCTTTCTTATTGGGACCAAGTTTGAGATCCATGTTGAATGTCTAATGGGCTTGATAATATCTCCTTCCCTGAGTTTTGCCAATTCCTCTTGAATTTTAGGCTTGAGAATTGGATTGATGGGTCTTTTTTTTTTTCTGAATAGTTTTGCATCTAGCTTTAATGGAATCTCATGTTGGAAAAGATCTTCTCTATATGCTTTAAGATACTCATAGGACCAAGTGAAGACATGCTTTTATTTTCTCAACAATGCAATCAATATTTTCCTGATTGTTGGACTTATCTTCTTTCCAATGTAAACTCTTTTCGGTGCTAAATCAGTCCCCATATTGATTTTTCAACATATTCTCTCTTTACTGGTGTCTGATACATGAGAGAACAATCATTTCCATCATATACCCTTTCTAGTGCCACAATTCCTTTGGTAAGTTTGTTAGTTTTAAGCTGCAAAACATTTTTTTCCAAATACAGTCTGTTTTCGATCTACTTCCTCAACAAATGAATTAAAGTAAATCTCCTGAGCTTCATACTAGTCTATGTAATGGAGAAACTTTATGAGATCAGTGTCATCATTGAAAACTTGCCAACTATAGATATAATCAGAGATAGTAGGCTTTGTTTTGAATTCAACTTGAGATACTCTAGATAGGGTGATATCATATTTTTTCAGGGCTATATTGGCTCAAGTTCTTGGACCTTTCAATCCACCCAATGGAAAAATCATCGAATAATTCAATTGTATCCCACACATAATTTCCATATTTTTTTAACCTTTTGTTTTTTGCAGCATATTTTGACCTGACTTATGAAACGATAACTCAGAGTCTCCAAGAATAGTTAGTAGTTTGATATTGTGTTTGACATCCATATTCAAACCAATTAGTAGGGCTTCATACTATGCTATATTATTTGTACATTTGAACATCAACAAAAATGAATAATTGAATGTAGTACCTTCAGGTGAGATAAATACTACCCCAACTCCATTGCCTTCCTGACTACACGCTCCATCCACATACATCTTCCATACACCATGTTGATCTTTTGAAACATGCTTATTAATTGGGTCAATATTCATTAATTCAGGTTGGGAAGGCTCTATCCTAAAACTCCCTATATCCACATCAGGGTATGTGCAGGATCATGATGGGCCAAAAAGTGGTAATATGTAAGTGATATGATGACCCATGTGGTTGACGACCTTTTTTTTACCCAAAATTGATGACATGAAAAGGGTTTTTAGAGGAGATTCTTAGCTTTCCACAAATATAAATTTAACTTTACTTTGAATTTAATAAATAATTATTATTCATTTTCTATTTGAATTACGACTAAAGTCCTGATTGATAGGTTGATTGAAAAACATCTATAAATTTCAAAGGGTATCACATTTTTTGAATCTGAAATACGCGTCACATTCTATGCTTCACATAATATAGGATTAAAAAAAAAAATTGAATTTCATGAAGTTTTGACCAAGTTAAAGTGGTTAGACGCATAATTTTTCATATTTTTTAAAAGTTGTAATAAAAAAATCATAATTAATTATTTACTTGGAAAAAAATTATAAAAAAATATGCATCACATCGGGACATGAGTCTTCTACTTATATATAAAATCTTATAAAAAAATATTATCATTTTATTGTGGTTAGGGTGGTAAGACAAACACCTACTTCTTATTTTTTCCTTGAAATTTAAGTACTATTGCATTGAAATTTCAAATTTTCACCAAATAGATTTTTTTAAATAAAAATAAACCTAGTAGTTTAGAAAGTACTCAATTTGCAACAGATTCTATTCTTACATATTTTTGAAATAATATAGTTAACTTATTCAAATTTTTATGTCAAGTTGCCTAACTTTGATTTTTTTGAATTTTATTGCCACTTAAGGGCCTATTTTTTCCATGATGATCCTGCACATGCCCATCACAGATGCAATTTAGCTTCTCTCGAGGAACATAATCCATAATCCAGTTCATCGTTGGTTCTCTATATAACTTGACCTCTTCACCATTGACTGGTATTGTGGCATATGACAAGTTAAACTATACATTTCCTCCAACTATTGCAGTCCATTGTCTTGACAAAAGCATTCCAAAATGAGGAGGTGTATCAATCACAATTATGTCAATATTATAAGTTGCTTGTGGACAAGCAACCAACTTCACCTCTACATCTTTCATAATTATTATCATTGGGACATGCCTACTATACATAGCATATAATTTCCCACCAGTAGTGTCTACCCACATGCCAAGTTATTTCATAACCTCTACTGGCATGATATTGATTGCAACACTTGAATCTATCATACAATTCCTTACCAGCTTATTATTTATGAGTAATGTAGTAAAGAAGGGATCAACTTGTGGAGGATTTATCAATAAATCACCTAGACAAACCTCAGGAACCTTTGCCTTTTCCTGCTTATTAGTGATCTTCTTGTTCTCAGAGTTTTTGTTTTTATCATTTCCATTAGATATTAATTGAATAGCACTATCCCTATACTCTTTTATCTTCATCATTTCTAATAATGGCACAAATTTTTTTACTTGAGGCAAGGCCTGTGTGAAATCAAAAGATGTATTTTTTTGTCTTGGTTATCTTCTTTTGCTCCAGTGGATCTTCTTTATTCCCCTCCTTTTCTATTTGGTTTGTGTCATCAGGATTTTCTTTATCTTTATGTAATTATTTACTTTCCTCCATCTGAACATGTTTTTTCTCATTCTTATCAGGCTACTTATTTTCTCTCCTTTTTGGTGCTCCAAGTGTTACTCCTTTATCTTTCACAAATATCCCTCTTGGAACACCCTCTTTTTTGTTTATTGTTCTAATTCTGAGCCTATAGTTACTTTTTGCTTGCTCAACTACAACAATAGTTAATTTTTTTTATCTCCTCTTCAGTAGGCTTCCTTATTCTACATCTACTTGGCTGAGATAGTGTACAGGGATAAGAATCATCATCAGTTTTGTCATAATCAGAAAAGACTTTTTGTTCTGCCATATGGACATTGTACCTTTGGTTATCAACATTATATTCATAGCCCCCTTTCTTCTGAAGATGAATATTCTTGCTCAATTGGATGGAGGGTGTGAGAGGTTAAATATATTGTATGATCCTCTTCTTCATTTTCCACCGGTATTTATTCTCCTTGTATTGACTGGGTTACAACACAATGATCATGAGAATGTGGCAAGTTTCAAATTTGAGACCAAGGGTTATTGTTAACCATGCATGCTCCTCTCTTCTTTAAAGGATCGAGATTTTCCTTATTCTTTGGCTTGTCCATTATGGGCATTCCATTCTTCCAATTTGTATTGTATGGAATATCATGTAGCCCTGATATTCCATTCCTATATGTGTTCTCTTGTCTATTTTTGAGGATTGTTTAAATTTTGGGGAACCCTAAGACTATCTCTTTTACCAATCATCCTTGTAGCCTTCCTATTTTTTTTGATAGTTAATGCTATTTTTTGAGCTTCAACTAGATTTCTAGGGTACCTATTTCTAATCTCATATCATGTCTTTGGGTCAAATGTTTTTAGATAAATACTCAATGTTGCAGGGTCTGCCAATTTAGACCCATGTGGTATCTTATTATGTAATTTGACGAACCTCTGGTTGAAGTCATAAACTGACTCATTTTGATATTTCTGGATACTTATCAACTCATGCAAGGCAAACTATGGTACACACTGATTCCCATACTTCTCAAGGAATTGATCATAAAACTCTTGAATGGAAGCAATAGAAGATGTTGGTAAATTGTTAAACCAATACCTAGATTCTCTAGTTAATGACATCATAAATAGCCTCATCTATACATCTTCATACTACATATATAGATCTTGAATGAAAGCATTAAAATTATTTAAGTGTTCCTCAGCTGTGACTGCACTACTTCCTGTAAATTTTGGGACAAGACCTCTCCAACTGCTATCCATAGGGTAGGGATATTTTTGGAATCCTGCTAAGTCAAATTGTCTGATCATAGTTGTGTAGTGTTGAGGAGGTGGGTTCTGAGGATGTTGATATTGGCATAATGGATTATTGTATTGTGTGTGGTGTGGTGGCACATATTGTTGGCCAGGGGGTGGTTGAGCATTTGGGTGTTGTGACAAATTTTTAGGTACAAAATTTGATGATCTGTATTGATTTCCTGATTGCTTTTGTGGTGCTTTTGGTGGTTTTGAAGGTCCTGCATTAGTATTCTTTTTCTTGTGAGGCGGTGTGTATTTAGGAAGATTAGCTATCTGAGTATCAAATTGGGCTCTCTGTAGCTTTAAATTCTAGAGTTCTTTTATCATTTGGAGCTTAGGTTCATATTCTACCTTCTTTCTTTCCAGTTCTTGTCTTTCATACTCCAACTATGCATTTAATTCTTCCTAAGTTATGTATTCATATTTTTCTTCAGAAGCTAAATTATCAATGAGTTCATTCTAAATCCTTTCGAGTAATTCCATTTTATGATCATATTCATGTTGTCACCTGACTCTTTTAGCCTCCAATCCAACCATGAATTATTTCTCTTTCTTAGGGGCTGACTGATAGAAAGGATTCATCTTTTCTTCAAGAGTGTGAGGTTCTCCAGATGAGCTATTTTCGTTTGTTAATGTATCATTACGATTATACTTCTCAAAGTGTGGTTTTGATGTCTTATCCTTATTTGTCAAGAACATTTCATCAGACACCTTCTTACACTTATCATTCTTATGTGTCCATTTTCTATTGTCATTAGGACCTTCTTTATATAGGGACCTTCTGCCATGCATGTTGTGAACTATTGTGATGGTCTAAACTCTAGGGTGGGTTGTTTCTGATGTATACTTTATTTTATCAGTCTCAATGCACTTATTCTTTCAGAGTCGCCGCTCACTTTTAAAGAAGTGAGAAAATTTTATAGTTCCTTGTTCTAAGTAGAGTCTTATGTAAGGTATTGACTCTATGATGAAGACCTGGATTCAAATTTGAGTCCCCAGTAGAGTCACCAATTTGTTAGGTCTCAAAAATGCTGGTCAGCTATATTGCTGGTTATTGTTTGGCTGAAGGAGATTTTCATATACAGCTTTTGGTATGATTTTTATTTGCTTATGGGCATTGAAGCAATGGATTTCTATGGTATCGGCGCCCCTTTCCATGCAATTTCAGATTTTAATTTGAAGTTTCTGATTTTTAAATGAAGTTTGCCTCTTTTTGAGGCCGTACCTTGCCTGCGGCTGCCTTGGAGTTCGTGTTTAATTATTTGGAGAGCTTTTGATACAATTTTGGTGTTGGACATTGGACGCCATCCTCCTAGATAGCTTTTGCAATTTATTTCAGGTCATTCGTTGGAATTTTGAGGATGCAATGAACATTTTGGTGATAGCATAGTTGCTGGTAATATTTTTTCAGATTGTTATTTTTCATATCAGACTTATTTCAATTTCTGATTTTGGTTTCTATCTTCAATAATTGAGAAATTATCAAGTGGGAGATCATCTATTTCATTGTGCTTTGTAAAGATTGTAATAACACTTGAAAATTGCAGTTGTTTTTCATTGTAAGATTGTAAACAGTAGTATTGTTCCAATCATTTAACTTGCTACATATTTTAGTGTTAATTTTCACATATTTGTAACCCCTGGATGGTTTACCGCTAGTGTGGAGAAAGAACAAACTAATTTCTCACTTATCACCCACTGAAAAGTGTTGAATTCCCACTATTGAGTGGATGCCTGCCGTAGCGGATGAATTAGTTTGAAATTGTAATGCTCTCTCCCCCCACTAATTTAAGTGGTAGCGTGGAATCTCTCATGGCTGGTTCACCACCTCTTTTTGTTTTCAGTTATAATTCAGTTTCCTCTGCCATATGTTAGGACCTCACCCACACTGGGTCTTGTGTGCACATTCTTGGCGTTGCATGTTTTTCATTTGGTTCTCTTTTGAAGCTAACACTAATCAATTGGCGTAGTGTTGGTTTGTGTTGTGATAATTCAAGGAAAAAATTGGTTGGCACATTTCACATTTGGTGGTTAATCAAAGTATGATGGAGAAATGTTTTGAGTTGGCTAGAAGTTAGTTTAGCTACTTTAAGTTGTGCTAGTGAGGCTCTAAAAAATCATAAGTAGCTCAATGTCAACACTTTCTAGCACATACAATTAGTGCATCAAGCTCTCCTCAACTCATGTACTCATTTGAGAGTGTTGCCCCTAGCCCTTGGATCTAGGAAGTAGTTGATTCAAGGTGATGGATTGATGGAAGTTTTATTGGCTTCAAACTTCCATGTAAAGTGGTGGAAAAGTGTCAATCACCCATTAGATTTGAATTGTATAAACCACAATTACCGTTTCCACCTTGAAGTTTTTCTTCAGCAACAAACAATAAGTCTCTCAAATGAAGGAGGTTTATCACTTCTTAGTATATAGTCTCACTATGGTATCTATTGTGCACTGGTTTTGATGCATTATGAAATGAATGAAAAGAGAGCTCGTTAAAAAACCACATTCCATATCGAACCATAATTTGTTTTCGTTAGCACTACATCATTGTGAGGATAGAGATATTGAATTTGCATGCACTATAATCACTATGCACCATCACAAGGAAAAGCTTGCAATCACGCTGGTAAGCAATCATTATTAAATAAATAGGGGAAATATATACAAAAGTTTTAAGTTATCACCAACAATATGCCTTGTGTCATGATTGATACAAAAGTTAGCCAATGCATCTGCATGGTGGTTTTGCTCCCTATAGATGTCATGTCCCCAAAATAGCAACACAAAAATAAATAAATAACCTCAAACATTTAAATGCAATTTGCATAAGAAAATGCAAATAAATAACAAAATATATTAAAATTATAAAAAGAAAAAATTAGTAATTATAAGTATCACAATATAGTATTACAATCATCAAATATAATATTGAAATACAAACATTAGCAATTTAAATATTATTAATAGAATATATAAAATAAATAGCAATATTAATGTTAAATATAAAATAAATGTGTACCATATCAATATAAAAATATATAAATATGAAATAACAAATATAATAATAATATATAGGCAATTTATTATTATTACTTTATGTAATAAATAAATATTATAATCATTACATATCAAAGATTGTAAAACATTAGAATAAAATAATAATAAGGTATTAGCAAATTGGTTTTATTATTATACCTTAATGTTAAAATATGTTCAATAAAACATCAAAATAAGTATATAATTTGAAATATCATAATTATTAGTAATAATGTATTATTTTCAAAAAGAGATATTATTGTGATAATAAGCCTAACAAAGAGATATATTTTATGAAAAGTCACCTATTTCACCAAACAATACATTCCCCCCCATGAGTCACCTACCTTGAATGGTATAAATAGAAGGAAGGAAAATAAGGAAGAGGGAAAAACATTGAGAAATACAATCTGCAATTCAGAACAGCAGCAACAATGATTGTTATGCATTGGAATATAGAGCCATTAAATATGTATATATTATTTAATGGGCATACAGGTATATGTGCATGAATGTGGATAAATTTTATAATGAATAAAGAATATATAAATACTAATATAAGGAACGAATAATAATTGAATAAGTAATAATATATGAATAATGAATAATGAATACTAATATAATTGAACAATGAATAAATAAATAAACATATATATGAATACTAATTGATATGAATAAGGAATAATTATATACATATACATATATATATTATACAAACATATATATATATATATATATTCACAATTATGTAATAATGATACTTATAAGTAATGATGACTCTTTAATATAAACATAAGTAGATTATGTATTATTATGAATTGTTCTCATCCTATGATTAAATGTAAGGTTGAAGGAAGACGATTAAAGAATAAGGAGACATGGGAAGACATAGCTGATCAAGTGATGTACTCACTTAGCAATAATATTTAGCATTTTTTGAATATAAGAAATAGATATTGCTAATTTGATTATTGATATAATGCTTTCTTTAATCTTATCATAATGAGAATCATTCTAGAAAATAATGAACTTAAAGAATCATTGATACATGAAAATATATTTGATTATAGGCATGAAATAGATCTTGGATGAATGCAAATATAGTTGATCGTGTAAAGATTGTCTTCTTTGTGCTTGTAACCCTATCAGGAAGGGTGAACCATGGTTTAAGTAGATTGTCTAAAAACCCCACTTTCAGCCCCTTAGGCCCTAGACAAGGGATTGGGCCCTGCAGCCCCTTAGGCCCTTGACTAGGGATTGGGTTATAGAAGGTTGGGGGTCCCACCTAGGCTGGTGCCCCTTAGGCCCTAGACAAGGGATTGGGCCTTGCAGCCCCTTAGGCCCTTGACTAGGGATTGGGCGAATAGGAGGTGGTAGACTTTAGGCTACTTAAGGATTCCATGATTCCTCTCCCCCTGATAGGATGAGTGTCTTCAAGGTGTTGCCATGAATGGAGTATGTAGGTACTAAGCCACTGGGCAAGAAGAAGGATTGGGATGGACAACCTCTTGAGATTTATTTGAAGGCTTCAGGGCAGACCCACCCATGGCACTCCTCTTGCTTGTTAAATTGCATTTATGATTATGCTTGTTAAATTGTATTTATGATTATGCTTATATTTTGGATAGCTAGATATTAATGCTAATAGATATATGTGTTTGTGGAAATGTGGTTAATATGGTGAATGCAGATTTCAAACCAAGATTACTTCATTAAAAAGAACATTCATTTGGAAGGAAGAAACCCTAAACCTAATCAACAAATGGATTTTAGGGCAAGTCCGGGTAAGGGACATTACAATAGATGTGTTTAATTGTGAAGGCCTCAATTTTGTCAAGCAAGGGCCAAATTAGGCTTAATATTCTATTGATTTTCCAATTCTAAAGACCTTTTTCCTTACTACATTTATTAGAATATAAGTCTCCTATTTGTAATTTCTTTATGCGAAAATGAGAACATGTTTGTAGGCCAATTAGGAGTACCATGGCCTCATCTTTGTTATCCATTCCCTACCCAAGCCCTTTGAGGTGACACCAATCAAGTGTCCCTCATGATCTCTTAAAATGGAACCAACCCCAAAGATGCCCAAATTGCCCTTGGAAGCCCCATTGAAGTTTTACTTACTCCATTCAATAGGAGGGGCCATCCATCTAATGTCTTTCCTTGGATTTTGCAAGGGATTAACCCATTTAACCCCATGAACAAAGGGGGAACTCTCAAGCCCGACCAACTTTCATCAACTCATTATCCTAGGAAGTAAAAGTCTTTTGTTTCATGCTTTGATTCCTAGCATAATTATAGACCACTTCTTTAATTGCACTTTCTAGTTGTCATAAAACATTCAACAATCATTTCTTTTACTTGGAATACCCTTATGTTACTTTCTTTCCATATTTCCATAATGATGATTGAAGAACATGCAATCAAAAATACTAGAAAAAGTAGCCTTGCTATGGATTAAGGCCCTTGAATTAAAGAGCTCAAGAATATCTTGTGCAAAGGACCGTGCCAATTGAGTTTGTTCTAGAATTGTTACCAGCATTCATCAACAAACTAACAATTTAACAACTGATTAACTATTTCTTCTTCATTTTTGCATATGACACATCTAGAGGGTCTCATGAAACCAGGGAAACCCGAGGACGCGTCCCCCCCTCAAAATGCCCCATACCCGTTCCTGGGACGTCCCGGGTACCGGGGGACGGCAGGGGGACGGCAGGGGACCGTCCCTCTTTTCCCAGAAAATCTAGGAAATGTACCGGGGACGGGGGGGACGGCGTTGACTGAAGAGGGACGGTTAACTGTCCCCGGGGACGGCCAGTGGACGGCTGAGCCGTCCCTCGACCGTCCAGGGGACGGCCGGCCGTCCCCTGCCCTTTAGTCACTTCAAATTCATAAAAAAAATCATAATTTTTAAATATTTCGGCCCAGCCTATGTGGCATGTGTGGGCCCCATCGATTTTGACTCTCCTATGAAAGGAAAAGGGCTTCTCTAACCTCATTATTTGCATTTTGTTTGTTTGAGCAGCCAAGGGTTTGAGAGCAAAAGAAGTTGCAGCCATTGAACCAGAAGGAGCAGCAGCTTGAAGGAGGAGAGGAGGTTGAAATAGTGTTGAAGGGAGTGCAAATCCACTAAAGAGGTATGCATTTTCTTTCCCTATTTTTTTTTTTTCATTTTTTTGCAAAATGTGAAGCATACATTGTCTGATTTTTTTTATTTTTTTGCATTTTCAGTTTAAACTTGCATTCTAAAAACAAAAAACATGAGCAGCAGTGAGAATGGAAGTGATAGTGAAGTTGAAATGCAAATTAGAAGGCAAGGTGGTGGGGGTGGTAGTAGAACTAGAGAGCAAAGAAGTGAAAGAACCCCAATCCAATGCCATCCTTCATCAACCAATACCAAAACTATGGAAGACTATGCAAGACACCCATTAAACCCAAAAAAACCATTCCTTCGATATGTTACACCCGTGGGTGAAAGACAAAAAAATTCAGGGGGGAGTAGGGTTTGGTTTTGCCATATTTGTGAAAAAGACTTTAGGGGCAGCTACACAAGAATTAGGTCTCATTTTTTGGGTGAAGTGGCCCATGGAGTTAGAATGTGTCCTTCATTGACAGATGACCTATTTTTAGAATGCCAAAAAATTCAAATAAAGTGTGATGGTGGGGTTCAAGGTGGGTCTCCTTCTTTCCCAAGTGCACAATCATCCATGCCTATTCCTAGTCCTTCCACGATTGGTAGTAGTGGAGTTCTCTTAAGAGCAAAGAGGAAGGTTAGTGGCAGTGGTAGTGAAAAGGCAACCTCAGTTGAGTCCCTGTTTAATAACCAAGCACGAGAGAGTACTGAATCCGCCATTGCCAAATTCTTTTTTGCGCATGCCATTCCATTTCATGTGGCTCGTTCCTCTTATTTTAAACAAATGGTGAGAGAAATATCCACGGTTGGTCCTTCATTCATACCCCCTGGAGATCATAAGCTACGCACCACCCTCCTAGACAAAGAGTACTCCAAAGTTAATGTGTTAATGGAGGACATGAGGCAAACGTGGATGAGGACGGGGTGCTCTATAGTGATGGATGGGTGGACTGATTGTAGACGTCGGCCACTCATCAATGTCATAGTCACATGCCCTGTTGGTTCTTATTTTCTTAGAGCCATAGATTGTTCGGGGAAACGTAAGGATGCAGAATTCCAGTTTTCCATTTTGAGAGATGCTATAGAGGAGGTTGGGGATGCAAATGTTGTGCAAGTGATCACCGATTTTGCACGTATGTGCAAATCGGCTGGGTTGATAGTGGAGGGTAAGTACAGGCACATATTTTGGACCCCATGTTGTGTTCATGCATTGAACAATGCATTGAAAGACATAGGGAAGTTGGATTGGGTGAAGAAAATAGTGGCAGAAGCTAGAGATATTCAAATGTTTATTTGCAATCACCACACCTCACTTGCTCTCTTCAAAACATTTTCAAAGAAGGAATTTCTCAAACCTGTTGAGACAAGGTATGCCACTCACTTCATTTTGTTTCACTTTCAATTTGTATTCATAATCTGATTTTGTTTTAAATTTTTAATTTTTAATGAATCATTAAATCAATGAATGAACATTGAATGTAGATATGCCACATACTTCATCTTGTTAGAGAGGATGATAGAGGTGTATGAGCCTCTACAAGCGATGATGGTCAATGTAGAGTGGGCTGGATGGCCTAATGCAAGTTCTACTGAAGGAAAGACTGTCAAACAAAAGATCCTCGATGACGATTGGTGGGCCAATGTGAGGTAAGACATTAGATGGCTGATTTTCATATTAAATTTCTGATTTTAATATTTTAATTTTATTGTCCAATGTTCCAACTTTTGAAGTTTCTAACATGTCAATTAACCTGTCAACTAATTATTTTGAACTTTTTGTTTGCATTTTGCAGATATATTTGCTCCTTCATCTCCCCTATTGTAGATGTCATTAGATATGCTGATACAGACTCTCCTAGTCTTGGAGAGATTTATGAGACATTTGACAGTATGCTTGGGAAGATCAAGCAAGTTATTTCGGCAAAGGACCCCACTTTGGATTTATATGAGCAACACATTGGGCCCATTGTGACTCAAAGGTGGAATATAATGAACACCCCACTTCACATGGCTGCCTTTGCTCTAAATCCAAAATGGTATGCACCAAGGCCTCATAGGGTGCCTCCATGTGATGATAGTGAGGTTTTAGATGGGTTCACACAGGCCATTGAAAATATTTATCCAGCAGAGCAGGCTTCACTAGTTCAGTCACAATTCCTAGACTTTGCAAATCTTACGGGCCCAAACTTGAGTAAACCACAGGCGAGGTTGGATAGAGCTATATTAGCTCAATCGAACCCTATTGGATGGTGGACCTATCATGGGAGGGATACACCGCAGTTGAAGACACTTGCTACTCGCCTTCTTGCACAGGTTGCTAGTTCCTCTGCTGCAGAGAGGAATTGGTCCACGTATAGCTTTATCCACTCCCTCAAGAGGAATAGACTTACCTCTAGACGAGCGGAGAAGCTAGTGGCCGTTCATAGTGCTCTTCGGCTTCAGGATCGGCAGACTCCAGAGTATCGACAGACTCCAGCTCTACGGTGGGATATTGATCCCGAGGACGTGGCCCAGGTAGATGAGGAGGAGACAGTTGAGGGTTTGGTTGGGGTTTCCGTTGGTTGAGGAGGAGCATCACAGTGGCAGTGACTCAGAGGATGACTCTGATTTTGAGGCGGTTATGAGGGATGATTAGGGGCAGCAGTGCTCTTTGACTTTGTTTATTCTATATTCATTACTAACATTGTATTTTGATTTTCATAGCAAACTTGAAAACTATATGGCAGCATTGTAGCCTTTGGGCATTTTGATATAAGTTTATAAATTATAACTTGGAGGTTGTTTCATGGTTCGTGTATGTTAATTTTGAATGCGTATTGAGCATTGGCATAATGTTGGACACAAATGTTATATGTTAATGTTCTATAATGTGTATTATGCATGCCTTATCCATGTTATCATATGAATATTTAAAATTTCCCTATATTTTTATATAGCCGTCCCCTGCCGTCCCTAATTTTGGCCTCAAAAATCGGAAACTTGGGGACTCGTCCCGCTGTCCCCTGCCGTCCCCGTCCCGGAAACTTGGGGTAACCCTGCATGAAACCCATCTTCCTCAATCTTTATACAAGACAAATTCTCTTTTGTATAGCTCCCAATGTACATACCCTAGCTTTGGGGATACAATTCTTACTCTAACAAAGATGTGCAGGCCAATCTGCGTTCTTCCTTAAAGCCTCCAACAGCTTATAACCTAGTTTTTACATTAAAGTTCCCTGATTTAGAACCACACCACCTAACGCAGTCCTCTTAATAATTTCCTCCCAGCCAAAGCTTCTTCTAAGAAAAGTTTTTGATCTGTTTGAATACGTAAATCCTGCAAGTTTTCCATCATCACTTGTATAAGCCACCACAACCACAGTCATTTTTGAAAACACATCTGGCCTCAACAATATTTGAGATATTTTTCAAGACATCATACTCATTCCAAGCATCCTCCGAGAACAAAGACTTTCACCCATTTCTTATTTCCCAGGTGGAGTGCTTGGTGATTAGTTCCCTACAACTTGTGATGAAATTCCATATCGAAAATCCCCTGGTTGGGGTTTAAAACATGATAATTCTATCTAGGGAATCAAAATCAAGATACTTATTTTGGAATAAAAATTATTAATATTAAAAAGAAAATTGATTTTCTATTTTAATAATTGAAGACAGTATGACAATATTAAAATAATTAATAGTTATTTTTAATAAAATATGATTATTAAAAATTAATTATTTTTTCATGTGCCAACAAATAACAGTAAAAAATATTAATAATAAATTATTAATTAAAGATTAACAACTTTAAACAACGATTTTAATTAAAATTAACTATCAATATTAATTAATAACAATCCAAAATTCTGCACTCTAACTACATGACTTAAGACTTACCCAGAAATTGATCATTTCAGAATTTGACACACACAAATGATTATTTGATAATGACATTTCATGTATCACAATCAAGTTAAGGATTGCGTACAACAAGGTATTCCTGTGGCCATCGTGCACTGTGCGACAATCATACACACACATATCATAACTCAAAACTTCAAACTTGGCAATAACTCAACACAAAAAAACTTCAAAAACTCAGACTGGGCAAATGCACAATTAATTTTTCTAACATTAAAAACACATCGATTTGTAAAAATATCCTTTGAAAACATGCATACTAATCAATTTAGAGAACATATTACTGATTTCTTCACATATAGATCAAAATTAGTGTTCACTACACATCAACTACATATTTCAATATAAATAAAAAATACAAATTACGAAACAGATTTGAAAATTCATGCAAACTAAGATTTTTTGAAACGCAAAAGATTTAAAAAGCACCAGTCCAGCGTTTCTTCTTATTTTGCAAGATTTTAAACAACTAACTCGCAGACCTAGCTGACCTGCAAGTACTCACGAGTTTTTAAGCTATGATATATATAAATATATATGTATATATATCATAGTTCAAAATCTCTCATATATATACATAGATAATATGATATGTATATGATATATAATATACATAATTAGATATATATCATATTATGTATGTATATATATACAAATTTTTCAACTGACACATATACATATGCATATATATATCATAGTTGAAAAACTCAAATATATATAGTTGTACAATGTACATATTGTTAGTTTTTAATGATTAAATGAAATGCACAGATTTTTAATAAAAAATCAGACTCACAACACAGCAAATACCCTCGGAAAACCCTCCAACCTGAGGGAGAAAAACCCAGCCAATATATCTCTTATATATTTATTGAATATGAGTAGAAATATGCTTACAACTCAGGCACAACACAATGCCTAATTGACAAATGGGTTTTTATTATTTTGGATTTAAATGGTTTAGTGGATTCTAATGTGGAACGAAAATAAACACGCTATATTTCGATGTGCTGCCATATAAATGTCTATCTGTTGTAATAGTGCGAACTCCTCCAGATTATGCTGAATGAACTTGTTTTTCAAATGAATGATAAACACCTTGTATTTATACACATAAGAAGGAAGGATCATGACTCTTCATGAAGGAGGTTGGCCCAGCATAAGAGAAGTGTCTTTTCATATCAAACAGTCAACCTCAATAAGAAATTGCAATTTTCCACAAAAGCGATTTTAATTAATAATTAAATATTAATTAATAATTAAATATTAATTATTAATTAAATATTAATTATTAATATCACAAGAGATGTAAAGTGAATGAGGCGCCTCCTCATTTCAATTATCTTATAATAAATTAGAATAGCTATATTCAAATTTATTACTCCAATTGAACCTGCAAGTATTTCTTCTGATGCTGAACATTAACACTCACTCTCAACTAGGGAGGAATACTTCCAGCTATACAAAGCATATCACCTCATCATGATCTTGGATAGCACCTCATCGTGATATCAACCATCATGGCTACACCCATGTGTAAAGGAGCTTATCACCTCATCGTGAAAGCATATCACCTCATTGTGATATCAGATATCACCTCATCGTGATATCAACCATCATGGCTACACCCATGTATGGTATGTACAAGTGCTCATCACTCAACTTGATGTTGTCACCTCATCATGGCGTTTCACCATGGCTCTCCCAGAGGATGTAACACAAGTAAAAGTGAATCATCACGGACTCCCTCACGTGATATTGTCATGGAGTCACACACATGACATCGACCATGGCTCTCCCAGAGGGTGGAAACAAGGGCTTTCACCTCGAATCTCAAAGAGAAATGCATTATCAAGGGCTTGCACCTCAAATCTCTCTCAATAGAGAAATGCATTAAAAAGGGATCACTAATACTGAGACTCCTTCTCAGCTAGGGCTTGATTCTCCACCATACCAAGCTTGTCTCGAAAGTACACAAACTTTATCCTAAAGAGAGGCTTGGTGAGAATGTCTTTCGTCTGCTCATCAGTGTTGATATACCTCAAATGAATTGCTTTCCTCAATACTATATCTCTGATATAATGGTATTTGATCTCAACATGTTTAGTTTTGTCATGAAACACAAGATTCACAGAAAGCTTCACTCAGCTTTGGTTATCACAATGAATGATAGTGGGCTCCATTGATTGTCCAAACAATCCTGAAAGGAGCTTTCGAAGCCACACTACTTCTTGAGCTGCCACACAAGCTGCAATATACTCGGCCTCTGTTGTACTCAATCCCACTGAAGACTGCTTCCTGTTGCACCACGATATCATCGCAGACCCCAAACTAAAGCAACATCCAGAGGTACTCTTCTGATCAGTAACACACCCTGCCCAATCAGAATCAGTAAAACCATGCAGCTTCAAATCCACACCTAAAGAATTTCTCAACCCATATCCAACTGCGCCACGCAAGTATCTCAGGATATGTTTGGCTGCAACAAGATGTATCTGCCTTGGTTCACAAATGAATTGACTGAGTGTACTCACTACATAGCACATATCTGGTCTAGTGTTGACTAGATATATCAATGAACCAATCAACTGCCTGTACATCGTGGGATCCACCAGATCTGAACTAGCTGCAGTCTCCTTCAACTTATGTAAGTTGGTCTCCATAGGTGTAGACATGGATTTGCAATCCATCGTACCAAACCTCTTCAAAATGTCAATGGTATACTTTCCTTGACTTAGAATCATCTCATCTAGCTTTTTCCAAACTTCTAAGACAAGAAAGTAATGCATGAGACCAAGATTCTTCATTTCAAATTCAAAAGCTAACTCCTTCTTGCATGTGAGAATGAGGTGTTCTTCACCAATAATAATTAGATCATCAACATACAAAACCAAAATCAATGCTTCACCATTAATTACCTTGAAGTAGAGGTTTGAATTAGCATCATTCTTTGAGAAACCCAAACTTAATAGGTAACGATCAATTCGTTCGTACCAAGCACGAGGAGCCTGCTTAAGACCATGCAAGGCCTTCTTCAGCCTGCAAACATGAGACTCCTTCCCATGTACCTCAAATCCATCAGGTTGCTCAATGTAAACCTCTTCCTCTATTAGACCATTCAGAAAAGGTTGTCTTCACATCCATTTGGTGAATCTTCCATCCTCTAGATGCAGCAATAGCAATAATGGTCTTGATAGAAGTATAACGAGCCACTAGAGCAAAGGTTTCTTCAAAGTCAACTCCCTCTTTTTGTGAAAACCCTCTAGCCACGAATCTAGCCTTGTACTTCTCAATGCTCCCATCAGCCGCAAGCTTGATCTTAAAGAGCCATTTAGAAGATACCACAGATTTGCCTTTGGGTCTAGGAACGATGTCCCAAACATCATTCTTAAGAATGGATTGATACTCTTCAGACATAGAATCTTTCCAAACCTATTGACTAGAAGCTTCCTCAACATTGGAAGCCTCTGACTCAATAATCTGACTCATCAAAGCTACATAGTTGGAGAACTTATTAGGTCTCTTAGTTTCTTTGAAAGTTCCTCTTGGGGCTGCAAAACTTTTTGCCTCCTGCATTATTTTCCTGGCCCAAAAAGGTCTTTTCCTTCCAATCATAATATTTGTAGGTCCATCAGTAGGTTCCAAGGGCTCGACTGGATAATCATCTTCTTTAGGTTTTGGAGCCTCCCTCTGATTTTCAAGAACATGGTCAGCTTCCATATCCTGAGAAGGCTCTTCATCATCAATCTCCATATGAGTGCCCTTGGATCTTCTAAATGCAACACCCTCCCCAAATGTGACATCTCTACTGATCTCAATTGTCTTCTGACCCGAAATGTAGATTTTGTAGGCTTTTGATGTCTCACTATAACCTACCAAAATTCCCTTCTTGCCAGAAGGTTCCAACGTTGTCCTCTTTTCCTTTGGTACATGAACATACACTGGACATCCAAAGATCCTCAAATGACTTATTTCAGTCTTCACCCCTGAGAATGCTTCTTCAGGAGTTATATTCTCCAAGATCCTATGAGGACTTCTATTCTGAACATAAACAGTTGTCCTACATGCTTCAGCCCAAAGTGAGGTTTGCAGGTCTTGGTCATGAATCATGGCTTTGACTGCTTCCACAATAGATATGTTCTTTCCTTCAGCAACACCGTTCTGTTGAGGATTATAAGGAAAGTTGAACTCCCTCTTAATCCCTACTTCAATGCAAAATTTACGGAAGATAACAAAAGTGTACTCTCCTCCATTATTGAATCTCAAGACTTTGATCCTCTTTCCGAACAAATTTTCCACTTGAGCTTTGAATTCTTTGAATCTCTCTAATACCTCTTCAGCTTCTTTAGATTTCAAGAAATAAATCCAAGTCTTTCTAGAGTAGTCATCAATAAAAATAATGTAATACAAGAAACCACTCTAAGACGCAATAGACATTGGACCACATAAATCAGAATGAACGAGATCAAGAATACATTTGGATCTACTTTCACTACTATGAAATGGACCTTTTGTATTCTTACCTAAGGAGCAGCCTTTGCAAGTACCTTCATGCTCCTGGTTGAATTTTGGAAGGCCGGTGACCATCTTCTCCATGATAGGTAGGGCTCGAAAGTGAAGGTGAGCCAATCTTCAATGCCAAAGATCACACAAACTTGAAGAATCATGCACTAGAGCCTAAAGAGGACGAGTGCATAGCCTATAGAGACATCCATGTCTAAATCCAATCACTCGGGCAGACTTGATGTTTGAGTTCTTAGCCCATATAAGAACTTTACCTTCTGAAAATGCAACTTGGGAACCTTTGTTTTCCAAGGCTGAGATGGAAACAAGGTTTCTCTTGATGCTTGGAACCATAGTTGGCTCACTCGCCAAAAACTCGCGAGTTTTTTTCACAAACGAGTTTTTACGAGTTTTACTCATAGAAAGTACAGACCGTACTTTTTTGAAAAACTCACCGAAAAAACTCGCGAGTTTTTCAAAAACTCGGCAAGTTTTTAAAAAAGACCCGCACGACCTGTGTCTTATGTCTGCGGCCGGCCAAAACGTCATTGTCATTTCATTTTGTCACTTGTTTTCACTCTTAGCAGAGGAAAAACCTTGCCCAAAGCATTTTGCACTATTTATCTGTGATTTTGCATCGAGGAGACGAGATTTGAAGGGGATTTTCATCAGATTTCGAAGGCAAATTGGATTTCCAGGTAGGTTTTCTAATTTTTCTTCTTTTTTGTTGATTGTATGTTTAAAACACATCATGAATGAACTATAAAACAAATTCAAATACATTTATATGTTTAAAAGAAGATTTAGATTCAACAAAACAAGAATTTGTGACACTTTTTTATGATTTTTTTACATATTTTGCTGATTTTTTCATTTTTTTCAAATTTTCTTCAAACTCTAGTTATTTTTTGTAATTTTGATTCTTCTTGTTTGTTGAAAACATGTTTAAATTTATATATTAGCTTAATTTGTTACTAATTTAAAGTAGCTTTCTGATTTTTACATTTTTTTCACCTTTTTTTGTAACCCTAGTTTATTATTTTCTTTTTTTAATCCATTTTTTTTTATGAAAATTTGAAAATGTTTAGAGTTTAGACTTTAGAATCTTAAATTAGTTTACTGTTTAGAATCTTAGATTAGTTTAGAATTTATTTTGAAATTTTCAATTTTGATTTAATCTAATTTAGCTTGTTTTTAAAATTCTATCAAAAAACTAACAAGTTGTGATTTCACTTTGTGTGTGTACTGTGTAGGTAAGAGGTTAATTGATCATGGCTTCTGAATCCGCTTCTACCCCTACCTCAGCCCCATCCGTGCCTAGGAGTGGGGAATATGTAGGCACTCGTCCAAAAGGAGCTAGAGATCCCGCTTGGAGATATGCATATGAAGGACCAGAACCTGGATCAATGTATTGCATTAGATGTAAAGAAATTTACCGTGGAGGCATCAATCGCCTCAAATACCACCTTGCAGGCATCCCTAGACGTGATGCTAAGGCTTGCATAAACACCAATGAGGAAATCAAAAGACAAATGAATGCAATACTTTCCGCTGCAGAAGAAAAAAAGATGCAAAAAGCGAAGGCAAAAGCAGCAATGCAAGCTACTATAACTTCTTCTCAAGGTGTTGCAAGTGCAGGCAACCTTCTCACTGTCAGATGATGATGATGTAGTAGCCGACATAGTGGGCTCTCTTCGTGGTCCACGTGTGCGAAGGCAACCCACCACCACCGCCATGCCTTCATCTTCCTCTACTAGAGTACCAGGGGCAGGATCAACACAGACACCTAGCACCATAGGTTCACACATTGGTGACTTTTTTGTGCCTAGAAACACACCTCGTGCAAAACCTTCTTTAGAGGCAACTGGGTGGAATAAGGAGGTGCGTGAGCATGCAGATGTTGCTTGTGCTGATTTTTGGTACTTCAACAACATCCCTTTCAATGTGGCAAGCTCACCTTATTGGAACAATTTGGTGACTGCATTGACAGTTGCAGGGAAAGGCTACAAGGCGCCTTCGCGCAAAGAATTGAGTGGAAGGTTAGAAATTAGTTTATGTTCTTTAATTTAATTTTATGTTTCTTAAGTTTAATTTATGATTAATTTAAGTTATTTTTTTGTTTACAAATTAAAATTGTGTACTTAATTTCACTTTGTACTTGTAGGTTGCTTTCTAATGCTACTGAAAGAGCAAAGGCAATGATACAAGAACAAAAAGAAGAATGGAAACAATATGGCTGCACTATTCTTTTTGATGGGTGGACGGATGGAAAAAACCGTACCATCATAAATTTTTTGGTTTCTTGCAAAAATGAGGTGGTGTTCTTGAAATCCGTAGATGCCTCCAGCATAGTAAAAAATGCAGAAAATTTGGCTAGAATGTTGGAGCAAGTGTGCATGGAGGTTGGGCTTGAAAATGTCGTGCAAATCGTAACTAACAATGCAGCGGCATATGTGGCAACAAGAAGAATCCTCCAAGATAGACACCAGACAATTTTTTGGACACCATGTGCTGCCCATGTCCTTGACCTTCTTTTGGAGGACATAGGAAAATTACATTGGGTCACACCGATTGTAGAGGATGGAAGAAGGATCACTAAATACATCTACAATCACCCTTGGGTTCTTAGCTTGATGAGGGAGCACACCAACGGGAGAGACTTGGTGAGACCTGGTGTGACAAGGTTTGCAACGGTTTTCTTAACGTTGCAAAGCATTCTTGGCACACTGACGGCTTTGAAAAAATGTTTGTGAGTCAAGCATGGATAGAATCACCTTATTCAAAGAAGTCGGAAGGAGAAAGAGTTGCAAGCATTGTCTTCGAGCCCCTCTTTGCACAAAGAGCAACAGACATTGTGAAGGTAATTTCAAAACTTTGAGTTTGAATCTAAATTCAAATTGAACATTTTCTTAAAGTTAATGTCTTTCATTGTAAATTTGTAAATTACTAAATTGTAACTCTAATAGTTTTTTGCATTTTTAAATTTATATTGTAGGTGTCAGAGCCCTTGGTTAGAGTGCTCCGTTTGGTGGATGGGGATCAAACCCCAATGGGTTATCTTTATGAGGCCATGGATAGGGCCAAGGAGGCTATTAGAAATTATTATAAGGGGGACAGCCTCAAGTTTGATCCCATTTGGGAGATTATTGACAGGAGGTGGAACAATCAACTCCACCAACCTATCCATGCAACAAGGTACTTCTTGAACCCCCGTTTCATCCATTCAAGCACCTATACAGATCCTACTGGAGAGGTTATGGAGGGCCTCACTACTTGCATTCAGCGGATGACATCCACGCCTGATGAGGCAGACTGCATTGTTAATGAATTGCAAAGTTACAGGGAAAAAAGGGGTGTACTCTTCTCTTCAGACTTGGCAAAGAGAGCAGTATCTAGGCTGCCACCAGGTATAAAATTTGAAATTTACAAGTTACAAAAATGAAAATTTGATAGTTACAAGTTACAAGTTACAATTTTCTAACTCTTTCTTCTTTTTTTTGTAGATGTTTGGTGGACACATTGGGGTGGAAAAACCCCACATCTTCAAAACTTTGCCCTCCGTGTTTTGAGCCAGCCTTGTAGTTCATCCAATTGTGAGCGCAATTGGAGTTTGTTTGAGGCCATCCACACAAAGAAGAGGAACAAACTCACTCAAAAACGCCTCAATGACCTTGTCTATGTGCAATATAATCTTCGATTGCACATAAAAAAGGTGGAGGAGATATCATATGATGACCCAATTGATTTGGAGGAGATAGATCCATACAGTGATTGGACAAGGCGAGGGGAGCAACCTCCATTGTTTATCGAGGATGAAATTTATGATTTAGAGCGACAGGCAATGGAGGAGGGTGGATTTACATTCTCATTGGATGACCTTGAGGATGATCCTGAGGAGGAGTCATTGCAGTGCCACCACTAGTAGCTGCAGGAGGATCTACATCTAGGATGGAGGTTGAGGAGCCACAGGCACAGCAGGAGCGGAGTCCTATGATTACACCCTCTTCCGGTCCCATACTGAGATCTAGACATGGGAAGAGGAAGATGTGATTCATGTGAATTTGTAAAAACTGAAATATATTAATGTTTATGACATATGTAGTATTTACTTTCAGTTTTACAAAAACAATTTGCTATTTCATTTTGTTTCAGACTATTATCGTATCAGCACATTGAGCATTCCACATGAGGATGCCATCTTGTATCCAATTTCTTTCAAATCAATCAAATATAGCTTGTTTCTTATATGTACTCATTTATTGACTCATTGGATGCATCTTATCTTTGAATTTTGCAAAAAAAATGCGTTTTTAGTGAAGTTTAAGCAATTTTTTAAGTTCCCGAGTTTTTTGCCGAGTTTTTTCCAAGTTTTTGCCGAGCTGAGTTTTTCGGGCTTGCCGAGTACTTGAAAATGCCGAGTTTTCCAACTATGCTTGGAACAAATAGCACATCATCCAATTGCAAGTAAGTGCCAGAATCCAAGTGAAGAGAGGAGGTCCCAACTCCTTTCACAAAGTAAATCCTGTGATGTGGCGAGAGGCACCACTATCAATCAGCCAAGTGTTGGTGTCAGTAGTTACATTGCTTGACAAGGCTAAATAGAATAGGTATTCACTTGAACCCTTTTGCAGAGAGACTTCGTCAACATTTGCAATGGCGGCCTACTGCCTAGGCCTCGTAGGACATTCCTTTGCAAAATGACCATACTTGTTAGATCGAAAACATTGAACTTTGGAGAGGTCCCTCTTCTTCTTGAACGCAAGAACACCATCAGCTTCTTTGTCTCTATTCCTCTAGAAATATCCTTTCTTTCCACCTTTCCCTTTCTTCTTGAAGGATTGAGTGGCAAAAACATGAATGTCTTCATTAGTGGAGCTTTTCCCAATACCTCTCACAGCCAAGCTAGACTCTTCTTGAATACAATCTGCCCTCAAACGATCAAACTTGGGGAGTTTAGATCTTGCACTGATTCCTTGAATGTAAGAATCCCAAGATGAAGGAAGGCCATTTAGAGCCAACATGGTCAGGACCTTGCTATCAACAATATGCCCAATAGAAGAGAGTTGATCCCTCAACTCAGTTATTCTCATGAAGTAAGCAATAACAAATTCTCCTTTCGCCATCTTCAAATGATGGAGTTGTTGCTTCAGTGCAAGTGCCCGGCTTGTGTTATTGATTTCGTACATCTCTTCCAAGGTTTTGAACATCTCTCTTGCCGTCTTTAGATTGGAGATAATAGGAACAATATGATCCCTTACGAAATCAATTAACATCTTCTTCGCCTTAATATCTTTCTTCTTCCATAGGGCATTTTCTTCCTCATCCGTAGGTTCAGGAGTTGTACTCTCCACAAATTCTACCAACTCGCTTTCCTCCAAGGTGAGCATAATTCTGAATCTCCATGAAGTGAAATTAGGTGCTCCCTCAAGCCTACCTCAATCATAAGACCATTCACCATCTTGAAGAGATACAAGTAAACAACCATGAGAAAGAAATATAAAGGGAATTGCTGTAATACACAAATTTGATCACGATCTTCTTCAAACCCGCTCTAACACCATGTTAGTTTTTAATGATCAGATGAAATGCACAGATTTTTAATAAAAAATCAGACTCACAACACAGCAAATACCCTCGGAAAACCCTCCAACCTGAGGGAGAAAAACCCAACCAATATATATCTTATATATTTATTGAGTATGAGCAGAAATCTACTTACAACTCAGGCACAACACAATGCCTAATAGATACAATGAACAGCACCTCTCCTAGATGCAAAGATACAAATAATATGTTTTCTCCTTGAATCGATCTGCTGCTATATAAATGTCTATCAGCTGTAATAGTGCAAACTCCTCCAGATTATGCTGAATGAACTTGTTTTTCAAATGAATGATAAACACCTTGTATTTATACACAAAAGAAGGAAGGATCATGACTCTTCATGAAGGAGGTCAGCCCAGCATAAGAGAAGTGTCTTTTCATATCAAAAAGTCGGCCTCAATAAGAAATCGTGATTTTCCACAAAAGCTATTTTAATTAATTATTAATATCACAAGAGATGTAAAGTGAATGAGGCGCCTCCTCATTTCAATTATCTTATAATAAATTAGAATAGCCAAAAGGCTATATTCGAATTTACTACGCCAATCGAACCTGCAAGTATTTCTTTTGACGTTGAACATTAACAATATATCATAGTTAAAAAAATCATATGTATACATATATATATATATGCATAAATACATATAGGTATATTTATGTGTGTCGGCCAACACCATCACCCTCCCAACGTTCCCCTCTCCATTGTTCACAAATCTTTGTCCCTTCCCCGCCCCCCGAACATAGTAAATATACATACTATATGTGAACATTCTAGAAAAGAAACACTTTCAAACAGAATCACAGCAGCCAATAATTTTTTTATGAAAGTTGGCAAACAATTGTTAGTTTTAGACCAGAAATGCAAATAAGCAGAAATACACAACTTAGAGACAAAGAACACAATAGTTTACCCTGGGAAAACCACCCTACTCAAAGGAGAAAAACCCAGCAAAAGATCTCTTATATATTAGAAGAATAAAGGCAGAAATCTGCTTACAACAATCAGGGCTTATACAAGGCCGAATCTCATACAATAATATATATCACTCCTCCTTGAATGAATGATAATGCTTCTTCAAAGAATTCGATATGCTTCCAAAAGAATGCGAACTTCTGCTGCTCCTTAGGAGATGCGAATTAGAGAGAATGAATTGATTATTTGAAATGAGAGGAATTCACCTCCCTTATATACAATGCTAGGCATCCTCTTGTCTAGGTCGCCCTAGAAAATATAATATTATTTGAAAAATCAAAAGGCCGACCTGCCTTGGAGATTATTTATTTAATTTTATTTTGGAGAAAATATATCCCGCCGCTATAAACATTAACACTCCCACTTAGCTAGGGAGGTATGTTTCCAGATTTCCTCGTCATGCAGTCTCTCGACATGACGCCCACAATGGCTACACCCATTTGTGGAAAACCACATTTCGTCTCAGAGATGTACAACAGTTCATCACGGAGTCCCTCAACGTGAAGTCATCATGGAGTCTCTCAACATGACGTCCACAATGGCCACTCCCATGTGTGGAAAGAAACACATGTACAAGTGTTCATCACGGAGTCTCTCAACGTGATGTCGTCATGGAGTCTCTCAACATGACGTCCACAATGGCTACTCCCATGTGTGGAAAGAAACACAAGTACAAGGGTTAATCATGGAGTCTCTCAACATGATGTCGTCATGGAGTGTCTCAATATGACGTCCACAATGGCTACTCCCATGTGTGGAAAGAAACACATCTCTGTCTGAGAGATGTACGAGGGCTTTCACCTCATTTTCTTCATCTCAAAGAAATATGCATTATAGCAAAGCCCATTGATGTTGAATCTCCCTCTCGGCAAGGGCAACATTCTCCACTACCCCAAGCTTGTCCCGAAAATGTGCAAACTTTTCTCTGGAAAGAGGCTTGGTGTGAACATCAACCGTCTAATCATCAATGCAAATGTATTTGAGTTGAATTGCTTTCCTCATCACCATGTCTCTAATGTAATGATACTTGATCCCCACATGCTTTGTTCTATCATGAAATACAGGATTTACCGAGAGCTTCACACAACTTTGATTATCACAATGAATCACAATCGGCTCCAATGTTTGACCAAACAATCCTGCAAGGAGCTTCCGAAGCCACACTGCTTCTCGAGCTGCCACACATGCTGCAATATATTCAGCCCATGCAGTGCTTAGTGCCACACAAGTTTGCTTCCTGCTACACCAAGAATTCATGGCAAACCCCAAACTCAAGCAACATCCAGAGGTGCTCTTCCTATCAGTAACACTCCCGGCCCAATCAAAATCAGACTAGCCTTGTAACTTTAGATCTTCATTGGAAGTATATCTAAAGCCATATCCCACAGTGCCACGCAAGTATATCAGAATATGCTTTGCTACAACTAGATGTATTTGTTTTGGCTCACACATGAATTGATTGAGAGCACTTACTACATAACAAATGTCGAGTCTAGTGTTGAATAGATACATCAAAGATCTAATCAATTGTCTATACATGGTGGGATCTACCAAATCTGAATCAGTTGTTGATTCACTCAACTTCTTCAAATTTGTCTCCATAGGTGTAGACATGGACTTGCAGTCCATCATCCCAAATCTCTTCAAGATGTCTATAGTGTATTTTCCTTGACTTAGAATAATCTCATCAGGACTTTGCCACACTTCCAATCCCAAGAAATAATGCATAAGACCAAGATCCTTCATCTCAGACTCGGAGGCTAACTGTATCTTGCATTTGACAATGAGATACTCTGCTCCAATGAGAAATAAATCATCAACATAAAGAACCAATATCAAAGCCTCACCATCAACTATCTTTAAGTAAAGATTGGAATCTGCATCATTCTTGGAGAATCCCAAGCTCATCAAATATCTATCAATCCTTTCATACCATGCACGAGGTGCCTTCTTAAGGCCGTACAATGCCTTCTTCAATTTGCATACATGAAACTCCTTCCCATGAATCACAAAACCATTTGGTTGCTCAAAGTACACTTCTTCTTCAATCAAACCATTAAGAAATGTAGTCTTTATGTCCATTTGATGTAACTTCCAGCCTTTAGTGGATGCAATAGCAATAATTGTCCTGATAGAAGTGTATTGAGCAACAGGAGCAAATGTCTCCTCATAATCTATTCCCTCCTTCTGACAGAATCCTCTTGCCACAAATCTCGCCTTGTGTTTCGCAATGCTTGTAATATCCCCATTTTTTAGCCATATACTCTTTTGTGCTTGCCAACCTATTTTAGAGGCCCGTAGGCTTGTCAAGGTGAAATTAGAATTTCCATTGTTTGGAGGTTTTTGGCATTTCTTGGAATTTACTATTTTTAGTAAAAATTCTATATTTGGCAGTGATCAGTTGTCAGCACCTCAGTAAGTCATTTTCAGTTGGAGCAGTTGTTTGGGTTTGATGTTGGCTTTTAAAAAGCATTATTTGATGAAATAATATATTTCAAGGCATTAATGTTATAATTTCAAGTTGACTCCTTGGCCTAATTCATTAACTTTAAGTTGTGTTTAAAAGGTTGCCATGAAGGGGGACGCCTTCATGAAGGAGTTATTGAATATTTAATAAAGTTAAATTGTGCTTTGAAGTGGATGCCATTTTAAATGAGGAATTAATATTTTTGAATTTTAAAATAGTTCAAAAAGGAGCTTTTGGTGTCCCATTCTTGGAGGAGTTTGGGCATTTGAAAAGTCACCTCCTTTCTTATAAAAGAGAAGTTTTGCTCCAGCTTTTGATATCCAATGTTTATGCTAAAGTTATGTTGTCGAAATGACATTGTAAATTCAGCTTTGAGGAATGCTTACCTCCTAGCAATTAACCAATTTCGTGTTTGAAAGATAACACCTAGTTAGCTTCATGGCTACTTCTCATCCAGACAAGCAGATTGAGCTTCAAAATGGTGAATTTTGGTGATGTTTCTCAGTTTTGGTGCTGCAGGTATTACTACAGCTGAAAGTGTTTTTTGTTAGCAGCTTTTTGAGCAAATAAAATATCATTATGGGTATGTTTGCAAAGTGTTTCTTGACTCAAGGCAACCCCTTCCACAAGAGATTGGAATTTATTTCCAAGTCATTATTTTTATCTTGCAAAATCGCCCCTCCCAACAGGCCGTACCTCTCATGATGGGCATTTGAATTCGTGCCAAATAATTGGAGGTGATTTGAAGTTGTTTCATCATTGTAACTTGGGTGCCTATCCTCCAAAGAGTCTTTGCACTTCGTTTCATCGCGTTTGGAGGTATATTGATCAAGTTGTGAGCATTTATGTGGTTTTCTGTTTGCTGGCTAACATTTTCAATATGCTGGTTTTTGTTATCAGACTTTAATAAGTTCACTTTTGAGCTTCTATTTCAATATTGGAGAGGTTTATAACTTGTAAGATTCATCCTTCTCGTACTTGCATTGATTCTATCATTGTAACACTTGTAAACTGCAGATTTCTTTCATTGTAAGACTGAGAATTAGTAGTACTAATCTAGTCATTGCATTTGCTGCATTTTACTTGCGATTTCTAATGCAAACACTATAACCCCTAGATGGTTTACCGCCAGTGTGGAAAAAGAACTTATTAAGCTCTCATTGTACCCACTGAAAAGTGGTGAATTCCCACTCACGAGTGGATGCCTGCCGCAACGGATGAATTAGTTTGTTTTCTTTTCTTTTTCCCCCCAGTGAATAAGTGGAAGTGCGGAAATTGTTCATGGCTGGTTCACCGCCTCTTTACTTTCTGCTGTAAATTACTTTTAGTTATTAAGCATTTACCTCCACCATATGCTAGCCCCTCACCCACATCGGGTTTTAGGGCACATTCTTGGTGTTGAGTGTTTTTCAGTTTGCTTATTATTTTGGAGCTAACACTAATCAGTTGGCTTAGTGCTAGTTGTGATTGTGAAAATTCCAAGAAAAAAATGTCTAGCACATTTCAATGCTACCATCAACTGCATGCTTGGTTTTGTAGAGCCATTTGGAAGACACTACCGATTTCCCTTCACGTCTCGGAACAACATCCCATACATCATTTTTAGTAATGGACTGATACTCTTATGTCATTGCATCTTTCCATACCTGTTGATTGGATGCCTCCTCAAAACTGGAAGGCTCAAAATCAATGATTTGACTCATTAATGCCACATAACTTGGAAACTTCTACGATCTCTTGCTTTCCCTAAAGGTGCCTTGAGGAGCTGCATACTTTTTTGCCACTTGCATAGTTTGTCGAGCCCATAGAGGCCTCTTCCGACCTACAACAATGTCTCTAGGCCCATCAGTTGGTTCTATAGGATCAACTGGATCAATAGTCTCGACCGGTTCGATGGACTCCCTCTGAATGCCAGGAGTATGATCAAGAGGTATGTCCATATCCTCAGAAATCTCCTGCTCTTCACTATCTATCTCCATGTAAGACCCTTTAGATCTTTTGAAGGCTACTTCCTCTTTGAAGGAGACATCCCTGTTGATCTCAATCTATTTCTGCCCTAGAATATAAACTTTGTAGGCCTTTGAAGACTCACCGTATCCCACGAATACACCCTTCTTGTTGAAGGTTCTAGCTTTGATCTTTTATCCTTGGGCACGTGAATGTAAACAAGGCAACCAAAAATTCTTAAATGACTAACCTCGGGATTCATACCTGTGAAGGCCTCCTCAGGAGTCATATTTCCCAATATTCAATGAGGGCTTCTGTTTTGAACATACATGGCGGTTTTGGAAGCTTCTACCCATAGGAAGGTCTGTAGATCCTAATCATGAATCATAGCCTTGGCTACCTCTACTATGGATTTGTTCTTTCTTTCGGCAACTCCATTTTGCTGAGGGTTGTACGGAACACAGAACTCCCTCTTGATCCCTGCCTCAATGCAAAAATTACGAAAACCTCCTGAAGTGTATCCTCCTCCATTATCTGATCTTAGAACCTTAAACCTTTTCCTGGACATGTTTTCAACTTGAGCCTTGAATTCTTTGAATCTATCAAGGACTTCCTCAGACTCCTTAGATTTCAAGAAGCAAATCCAAGTTTTTTGAGAATAATCATCAATGAAAATCACATAGTACCAAAATCCCCTCAAGGATGCCACAGACATAGGTTCACATAAATCAGAATGAACAAGATCTAAAATTCCCTTAGATTTACTATCACTACTATGGAAGGGACTCTCGATATTCTTACCAAGCGCACATCCTCTGCAAACGCCATCATGCTCCAGACCAAGCTTTAGTAGACCAGTAACCACCTTCTCCATAGATGGAAGAGCTATGAAATGTAAGTGAGCAGGTCTCCTGCACCATAGCTCACTCAAACTAATGGAGTCATGTAATAAAGCCTGAACTGGTTGAATTGATAATCTGTATAAGCCCTCCTAACGAACGCCAATCACACGAGCTGATTTTATACTACAGTTCTTAGGCCAAGCAAGAACTTTCCCTTCAAAAAAGGAAACTTTGTATCCTTTGTCCTCCAAAGCTAAAATGGAGACAAGATTTCTTTTGATCCCTGGTACAAATAAGACATCACTCAAATGAAGAGGGATACCTGAAACTAGCTCAAAAGAAGTGGCCCAAGCTCCCTTTACGGAATAACAAGCATCATCTCTAATTATCACTTGCAAGTTAGTTTCTTTCTATACCAAGTCTGTAAGATGCTCACGGTATCCTGTAATGTGTCGTGAAGCACGACTATCTATCAACCAAGTGTCACAGTCAATTGGAACATTGCTTGAAAGAGCGGAGATGAATAGAAATCCCCCTGAGTTGTCTCTAGAATCCTTTTGAGGTGACACATCATCGACATCTGCAGTAGAAGCATGCTACTTCGTTTTTGATATGCAATCTTGAGCATAGTGGCCATACTTGTCACACCTGAAACATTGAATGTGAGAAAGATCCTTCTTCTTCTTTGGTTCTGGAACAGAATCCGATTTTCTGTCTCTATTCCTCTTGAAATTGCCTCTTTTCTCTTCTCTTCCTTTTCTTCTGGAAGCATGTGTAGCAAGGACATGACTTTCTTCATTATGAGAGTTTCGCCCATTTCCTCTTGCTGCTAATTTGGATTCTTCTTAAATGCAATCAGCTCGAAGACGATCAAACTTGGGCAACATAGATCTCCCACTGATGCTTTGAATAAAAGGCTCCCAAGATTGAGGAAGACCATTCAGTGCCAACATAACCAAATCTCTATCTTCAACTATGTCTCCAATAGTGCATAGCTGATCTCTCAAATCAGAAATCTTCGTGAAGAAAGAAATGACTGAATCTCCTTTAGCCATTTTTATATGATGGAGTTGTTGTCTCAACGCAAGAGCTCTGTTGGTATTGTTGATCTCATACAATGCTTGTAGAGCCTCAAACATTTCTTTTGCTATCTTCATCTTGGAGATAATTGGAACTAGATGATCCTTCACGGAATCTATCATGATCTTCCTAGCCTTCGTGCCATTTTTCTTCCATTGAATTTTCTCTGCATCATCGGATGGCTCGAGCACATCATTTTCCACGAAATCTAGAAGATCATTTTCTTCTAAGGCAATAAGAACCCTGAATTTCCAACAGGTGAAATTTGATGCTCCATCAAGCCTATCTTCAACCTTCACTAGATAAAGTGATGTCTTGACTGCTTAAACAAATCTATCAGACATTTGCTTAAACCCACTCTGATACCATGTTAGTTTTAGACTAGAAATGCAAATAAGCAAAAATACACAACTTAGAGACAAAGAACACAATAGTTTACCCTAGGAAAACCCTCCTACTCGAGGGAGAAAAACCCAGCAAAAGATCTCTTATATATTAGAAGAATAAAGGCAGAAATCTGCTTACAACAATCAGGCCTTATACAAGGCCGAATCTCATACAATAATATATATCACTCCCTCTTGAATGAATGATAATGCTTCTTCAAAGAATTCGATCTGCTACCAAAAAAATGTGAACTTCTGCTGCTGCTTAGGAGATGTGAATTAGAGAGAATGAATTGATTATTTGAAATGAGAGGACTTCACCTCCCTTATATACAATGCTAGGCGACCTCTTCTCTAGGTCGGCCCTAGCAAATATAATACTATTTGAAAAATCAAAAGGCCAACCTGCCTTGGAGATTATTTATTTAATTTTATTTTGGAGAAAATATCTCCAGCCGCTATTAAAATTAACAACAATAACCTATACAATTTTTTCATTTGAACAATGTTTCATTGAGGCCTCAAAAACCAAGCATATTTAACAAAACAAATCAAATCTTGCATATGATGAGATTAACTCTAAATCATGGTCACAAGATTTTCTCTAGAAAGTAGACGAAATGGTATTTAACTAATCTAATAGAGCCTTCCTTCAAATGCACAAAAATATATCCATTATTAGTAAAGGACTAATATTTGCACTCTACAGAGACAAAAATATCCAAATTCAAAATGAAAATACATCTTTCAGGTCAAACAATGCCCAATAATTGATCTCAAGTTGTCAACTAATTCTAAATCCAGCACGATCCATGGACACTTTTCAAAATCTATTAACGTGTTTCATATTTTAAAAGACGTTTATCATATCAAATGACTAAAACTCCTGTTATTCATAAGAAAAGTATTCTCATGAATACAAAAAAATTGTCAGGTAGAAAGAAAGAAATTATATTAATGTCAGCAGATGACCAAAAGTAGATAAATGGGACTCAAGAATACACCAATTTACAATAGAAAGACCAAGAACTTGAGAGAATTCTAGTAGAGTAATAATTCACATTTCCAGGCTGCTCTGAGTTTTACATAGAAGACTCACCTAATCATGCGCTCAAGAAAATCCACTGCCATTTCATTTGCAGATTTAGAATCCCCTCTTCGTGTTGTTGAACAAAGATTGGTATTAGGCCTGAAATAAGACAATAATTTTGTTTCCATAAATACTTATTTACCCAATTCCACCCCTAAAAAGTCACACATACTCTTCTGGAACCCCATATTTGTTAGCATAAATAAAAAACTCAAATGGTGCATATCAGTTCCAACTCGTCATGTTTTAGTTGATTTACAAGAAATTTGTACGCTTCAATAATTTGCTTAAACTGATTGAAACAAAATAACATTATGTAGAGAGAAATAGCTTAGAATGTGAAGTAAAATATAGATAGAAAGTTAGAAATTTATAGAGGGAGCCAGCAAATCATTTTTGCAAGAAGGAAACATCAAATTGCCTGCTTCCTCTATGCCTGCAGCATCAGATTTCATGTGTACTAATCCAGAATTAGCAATTCAAATAACAGGAGTTTGCATTGAAAAATCAGTTCCTCACTCCCTAAAGTTCTAGTTTGAAATCCTCATAAGATGTTTAACAAGAAACCAAGTTTTTGGAATTCATCATGATAGACCTATCACAAGGGAAGAAATCAACTTTAAGCAAATCTAGTGATTCACCATTGAAAAACTTGAACACAAAATGATCAGATATTTGTTTGATGGTTTGCTTTTGGCCTTACTTCTCAATTTCATAATTCCTGACATTGTACTTGAAATCCAATTCAACTAACTGTGGCATTGATTTGCATTCAAATAATCTTTTTTACTTTACCAAGGAGATTGGCTGTATTTTGCATGTTTAAGGTGCTTAGATACTTTATTTCTTGTAAATGTCAAAAGGGCTAAAAGTGAAAACTATAAAATAAATCATTTTTCTAGCCTTCAGCAAAGAGCATGAAAAAAAAGGCATAATGCCAGTTTTGCATCAAACCAATGAGCTGGGAGATTGTTGTACCCAAAATAAAAAAATTGCTTCAATAAGGCATTATGGTAAAAATGGTCTAAAACTTGTAAAATTGTCGTCAAGAGTCAGTTTTAGGTCAAACAAAGCAAGGGCTTTTTGTGGGTTTATTGTCAGGAGGCTACATACAAATTCTGAAAATTTAAAAAATTAGGTTTTCAGGCCCCTGTTTTTAGGAAAAACCCTAAAATAGGAAAAATGACTCATAATGATTTTGATTGGCTTACTCCTCATCACAATCACACTGGTCTAGTCAAAATCACCAAAAAGACCGTTTTTCTGTAGTGGGTCTATTTCACTTTTTCAGGACAAAAGATAGGACCTCCAAGGTCAACAATGGCAGATGGCCAGTACCAAGTATCAAGATCTCAGCTTCCGATTCGCAGAAGATTCTAAGGCGAAAGATGCTCAACGTCGGAGGGGAAATTTTCAAAAGTTGAAATTTGCTAAAAATATTCTAAGTCTAGAAAATGCACGCCTTACAAGGGAGATGCCTTGGGAGTCAACACCTTGCTCAGCTTTTTCAAGTGCCCATGCACGCGAAATGATGAGACATCACAACGATGAACACGTTCGCGTCAGCAATAGCAATGATCATCTCAAGTCAACGACACAATGAACACGAAACATGAGGAGGTCAAAATCATCAGAAAATTGATAACTCTGGAGCCAAAAGCGCCCCTGCAAGCTAGGGGCGCCCATGAATTCAAGGCGCCAACTACAGTTGTTAAGAATTGCACCAGTCGTCTTCTTCAAAATTCTACTAGCTTTCCGACAGATTGTCAAGCAAATTCAACAAGTTTCATCAAACGCTCACAAACGAAAATCAAGCGAAAAACACTGAAAGTCAAATGAAGTTGAAAAACGTGAAAAATTGGCTATGGAGAAAAATGCACCATTCTAGCAAAAGGCACTCGAATTTTGGGAGCATCAGATGTTGTTTTCAAACTTCGTGACTTCCAAGAAGACCTCTTCAAAGTTGATCAGTCTTCACGATAAAACTGTCAAATACATCAGAGCAGTCAAACTCTCGGTAACGAAGACCGAACTAGAGCATTTTGTCAAGGGTAACAAAGTGCAAATTGTGTCTGAGAAGCACAAAAGCGCCCCTATAGGCCAAGGGCGCCCAAGAATTTGAACCTCCTGAACCAGCTTTCAAAGCTTGCACAACCAGTCATCCTTTCTGGGATTCTTCTAGCTTCACGATGAATTCAACATCCAGTCTACGGGGGTCAACAATCATTGGTAGCTGCATATTGAAGCACGATAGGTCAAAATTGAAGAAATTCAAAATCATCTAAAAAATGACTCTTGCAAATAGACAAACCTTACCTCAAGAAGGCGCCTATAAATTTGAGCCATCAAAAGTCATTTTCAAGGTTCACAGCCTCCAATGACATCTCTTCAAAGTTGATCCAACTCCGTAGTGAATCTCTTAGCCAGGCCTCAAGATCAATCAAGCGACCGAAATTCAGGAGTCTAACAGAGGTAGTTCATCACAGAAAAAAGACGAAATTCTTCAAAAATATTCTAACATTGGTGAAACTTGGACTCCTAAAGTCAAAGTGGGCCCATTTTGACTCAAGTTACGATTTTTGAAGGATTCTTCATGCCTAGGCATCCCAAAATCTAGGGAAAACTTCCAGTTGAGAGTCAATCATGCAAGTTGACTCCTCAATCAAGAGTTTAGATGCCATAGCTAATGCTTCCACCTCCAAATGATATTTATCAAGCATCTAGGCGTCTTTTCTTCATTATTCTTTGCAGGTTGAAGAGCAAACACATATTTTCCTTCACAACGCCATTTGAAGGATCAAACGGAGGCCATTTTCAGTGTTCTTTGTATTTCCAAGTTCAGGTTGCATAAAAGGACGGTTTTCCAGAGATCATATTTCCAGGGCATTCGCATTCAAAGATAGCAGTTCATAATCTTCAACATCTAGCATTTTGGGATCTCTTTTTTTTCCATCTTATCCAAGATTGAAAATTTTTGCCACGATTTCTTCTTCTGCCTTAGGTTCTCTCAAGTTGAATTCAAGACCAAATCAGTCTTGCTTCATGATTTCTTGAAGACAACTGACACTAACTTGCAGCAAGTAAATCCAGTGGCTGATTTGGAAAATTTGACAGGCGTAGACACTCAAAGTCTACGAATTCCATATGGTTTCATACCTCGTATATCTAATAGCCTTTCAAAGCCAGTTTAGAGGGTTGAATACTGTTAGAACTCTGGGTGTGCAGCGAGTTCATAAGCATTTCTCACAGCTAGAGTGTTCACAGTCTAACTTCACGGTTCCATCATGCAATACTCTTCCATTGAGAAAAATCAAGAAACAGAAGCATCTCTATTTTTGGAGACACCTTTGTACAATGGAGTTCTTTTTCCAGTTATCTGTTAGTTATATTTGTTTAGACATGGGAATAAATCTTGCAAATTGGCAAGAATTGAATGTTAACTCAAGGAGATTTTAGGGTTCCCTACTCCTTGAATGTCTATAAATAAGAGCAACCTTGCTCATTGTATTTTAATCGTTATTACTATACAAAATTGTTGTACCTTTGTGCCTTCAAGCTTGCTAATCAATATATGTTCACTTTGTTCAAGTGTATTTTGGTTGATCGTATGTTGTATGATTGTCTTCTTTCATACAATTTGTTGTCCCAAAACATGTAATCATTGATTGAGTTTGAGGAAGTAATCAAAAGTACATTGAGTCATTAATCCAAAATCTCAAGATCTTTCAATATTTGTTGTTTCTATAATCTTTGTTTTGATCTACACCTCGAAAAGAGCAATGAGCCTTCGAGGGAATTTGGAGATTAAGTTTATCGTTTGATGTTGTATCTTCTAATCTTTATTTCTGCCTACACCTTGAAAAGAGCAATAAGCCTTCAAGGGAATTCTGAGATCTATCTTATTGTTTATTGTTGATTTGATAACCTTTATTTCAGCCTACACCTCGAAAGAGCAATGAGCCTTCGAATGTGTTATGAGAACCATTTTGTCTAAGTTACCCAATCATTCCCAATTACTTCTAAATCTTCTTGCTTTGAATTTACTTGAGGAGATGGAAGCGCTATAAATTTAGGCCTAGTTGTAGTTGAGATTACAAAACCAGAGAAAACCTCAACTGCAACACAGAGTTTCATAAACCTTGTGTTCTCAGTTGATAAAAAAAGATAGGAATTTAGTTTACATTTCTTTTTACGCATAATCAACATATGAGGGAGCTTCCCCTCCTAATTTGAAGAGCAGTTTATCTGTGCATAGTTGTTTGTTTCCAATATGCACTCCAAAGGTGCGAATTGAAACGCCAACAGAGATGAACAATTTGAAATAAGCCATCCAACAAAACTAGAATGTCTAAGAAGAGCTACAACACTAATTTTGAAGTTCCTTTGACTATGCTTCATCCCACAGGCTATTACCATGGTTCCAATAACCTCTCAATAAATGTTGGACCTTTTGATAATGAACTACTTTATGTTTGTATTTTGGTATCCATCAAGTCCATTTTTTAAAGGAATGGAAACTCCCTCCTTAATTCTTGTTTTAACTTTGAATATGTTATGCATTTTAACTCAAGCATTATGTCAATTCTTTCCAAGTGGTAAAGTACTCTTAATCTTCTGCTTGTTGAATGCTTGTTAAATCCAAGACATGTAACTATCGAAAGAACTAATACTATTAGAAATTATTAGTTTTTTAACTTCAAAGGTCTAGAAACAATCGCATGGAAAAAATGTTTTACATTGTTGTTTTGCATAAAACACAATGAAGGAATGGTATAACACAATATTTGAATCAAACTAAGTAGCTAGGAGACAAACAGTTTGATATAATGTCATACAATAAAGCTCCCATGTCTAGGAACAACCATGAGTGAGCTGCTTTTTGTAATTTAGTTGATCATGTTTGATGTCACAAACTATCACAAATAGAGAGAATAATCTGCTCACAAAAATTGCCTATTTCAATTTTCTCTATGCATTCAACAATTTGTTATTTTAATGCCCATGAATCTGATATTCAAGGAACAAAGACTTGTCTATTCTTATTCTGATGTTCAATATGTTATCTTATTAAATTTACTCGACATTAAGAACTATTTTGAACCAAGTGGTGAGTTGACCGTTCATCTTCAATTTGTTGATATGTTATCCAATCCAAAAAAATAAAGTTTAGAAGTTGTAGTTATGTCTTAACATAAAAGGTCTAGGAGAAAACCACAACCAACCAGCTGCATGCTCATGCCCCTCTCATCTTTTTACCTGGTCTCAACATCCAATCAAACAATCAAGTGCTTCCTCTAAACAATCATGAGCTAACTGGTTTTAGGGACAGGCCCTATGTGGAGGCAATGGCTGCCACATATGTTCCACCACCACAAAGCCCAAACACAAATTTCATGCTAGAAATTTCAAATGAGCCTTCTAAAGTATACAAAATAGATCTGCATTTGTTTCTTTAATATCATGCATAAATAACAATAACCCCACCAACATGCTAGTATTAGCAATGAAAGAGAACAAACAATATATAGATCCAAAAACTGGAAGTTACAACATTCCCATTAAGAGAAGTTCAACAATCTCAACACCAGTATTCAACGGGGACACATCCCCCCTCCCCCCTAAAAAACCCTATGTTTTCAGGACGTCCCCATCTTGAAGACTTGGCGACTTGGGGCGAACATCCCCTTGTTGCCCCACCATTAGCACCACTATACCACCACCAGTGTCGTCGTCTCCAAGATGCCATAGGACTTCAAGGACACCCAAGCGTCTCCTACAGCCAGACAACCAAAAAGAAAATCTTTTAAAAATTCAAATTTTTCGTTGAACTTTGTGCCCAAGGCCAAACCCTAATGGCATCTGGGCCCCACCCAAACCCCACAAACTCTATAAATTTTCCTCCTATCATCAGTTCAATTCACAAAAACAATTCAACAAGAAGCTAATAGTGTGAGTGTGAATGAAGAGCAAGACGATTGAGGAGCAAGATGAAGAGGAAGAAGAGTGGTGATGCCAAGTAATGTTCACTTCAAAATTCATTTGTTTATAACTAGGTTGCCAAAGTTTCATTTGTAATTCTTGTACTTATAAATCTCTTTATTACTATTTTTTCAAGTACTATATGTATTTCAGTGTTGTCCCACCATCCCCAAACTTAGGCCCTTGGTCCCCATGTCCCCAAAACCTGTCCCCTTGTCAGGAAACTCTATGGAACTATGCTCAACACCATTACAACCAGTGAACCCCGGGGACGCGTCCCCCCCCAGGCCCTAGCGTTCCCGGAACAGGGACGTCCCGGAGACGTGGGGACGACGTCTCCACGTCTCCGGAGGCGCCACCATTTTGCTCCCCCGCCGCCGGAGACGCCAAAACGCACCGGCATCTCCGAGACACTGAGGGAGACGACTGGGTGTCCCTCGAGCGCCTCCGAGATGCCTGGGCGTCTCGGGGACGCCCAGGCGTCTCCCACGGCGGACAGTCATAAAGGCCGTTTTTTTAATTAAAAAAACTCATTTTTTAATTGTTTTTTTGGTTCTATTCGAACCCTAAGGGCATGTGGGGCCCATCTACACTCTTCTATGCTATCAAAAGCCCCTTCTAACTTTATTTTTATTCATATTTGTATTTCTACTTGTCTGCTACAGCAAGAAGAAGAAGAGTGAAGAGCTGAGGAAAGAGTGATTGGAGAAGTGAAAGGAGTGATTGCAAGTGAAAGAGGAGTGTCAAGGAGCAAGAAGAAAAAGAGGAGGAAGATTCTTCAGCTTGTTGAAGAGATTTTTCAAGCAAAAGGTAAGGTTTTGAACTGATTTTTTCTTTTATTTTCTGATTTTCAATGTTCATTGTTTTAGTTTTTTGAATTTTCTCATTTTCATTTCTAAATTCTAAGTTCTTAGTTCTTGTTGTTTCATTTTCTTGTTTCATTTTCTAAATTAGTTAAGATTTTGTTTTGCAATTTAAAATCTAAAATATAGAGTTTTATTTTATTAATTTTAAAGTAGGGCATAGGCTGAAACTATGTGTTTATTGATTTTTTTTTTCATTTTGTGAAATGCAGTGTCAAAATGAGCTCCCACAGTCATGAAATGAGTGAGGATGAGATGGAATTGGAAACTCATTCTCATAATGCAAGCCATTCAGAATATGAACCCGAGCATGAGGATGAGCACAATGAGGGGGGTGAACATGGGTCAAATCCAGAGAGGCAAACTAGTTCCATAGCTAGTGCAGCAGTTGCTATTGATTGCCCCTCTCAGCTTTTGGCAGAGTGGGCTAGGGGTCCTTATGATCCCAAATCTCCTCTCAAACAGTTTGCAACAAGAATAATAGTCCCAACATCATCATCTGGTGGTACGAGAAAATGGAAATGCAACATTTGTGGTGATGATTGGTTTGGGAGCATCACCAGAGTTAATGCTCACTTCCTGTTTTGGTAAGGAAAAGGTGTGGGAGCATGTGCTTTTTTGAAGGAAGCTAAAAATATGAAATACAGAATTGAGTTCAACAAGCTTTGGGGTGTTCCAGATGACGTGGCAATTCCTATGCCTACTACCTTGTCTGGTAGGCAAAATATTCAAACTATACAGCAGATTCAAGAGCAGCATATGCAAAGGCATCCACATATTAGAGCAGGAACATTGTCAGGGGCAGCCTCAGGACCTTCATCCACCTATAGTGTTATGCCTGAATCGCAATAGGGCAAGGGGAAACGCAAGATACAAAATCAGCCTAACCCCATAGCTGATTTATTTAATGTGCACCAAAAGGATCAGATATACAGCCCCCGCCCCCCCGCCATCCCCCCGCCATCCCCAAATTGAGGCCCCTTTGTCCCTCCATCCCGGAAACTTGTCCCCCCGTCCCCGACGCCGGTGTAACATAGATTAAAACAAATATGATTTTATTCACTGAACTATTGTGTATGTGCTACCTATGATGGCAAGATAATAAACATATATAATAACAATCGTAATATCACTAACATCACTTTCCACATGGAGATTTGGATAAAAAACACACCTTTTAAGTCCAAGATCTTTTAGATATGTATCAATTTTGCGATACTAGGCTCAAGAAACCTACATAAGCCCATACCAGGGACTTAATCCACCTAGAAACCAAATGTTCACAACCAAGAACCAAAAATCCTTTAGGCTATACATCATATAGACTTCTTATTCCAAGTCCCCATTCAAGAATGCACCTTTAATATCCATTTTATACACCTTCCAAACAAACTAAACATAATCCATGTTCAATTTCGTGCAACTCACTCTTTTGAGAATCAATTCAACATCAAAACCTTCCATGCCATAAGATTTCCATGCACACACATTTTTTTCCAAAATGCATTGCACAAGCATGAAGGCTTCTGGAAAATTGGCTTTGTGCACATCTACGCAAGCATAGATTCTAACAGCTTTGTGCAACCAAGCACAAAGACACCATGCATGCACACACTTCAATAGCATTGTAAAACATCAAGAGTTTGCAATGCTCTTGACAACATCTTTACCAACATCCCTGCATTTTGCACAACCTACACATTAAATTTCATTCGGCATGGGTCTCTCACTTAGCATCACCTTGGCCAAATGGGACCTACACCATATGCACATGACATTAATAAACATTTTACCTAGTTGATGCATACTATATAAATAGTGCTTAAGTACATAGTTTAGGCAAAGGATTTATAGTGCACAATTTACAATTCATTCTACTAAAGACGTGCCTACACCATTACACAATAACCATTATCATTAGTTGTACCTCTCCAAGCTACCTTGGCAAATCAAGTAAGTGTATTCCCTAGTAGATCATGAGAACCTACTTTTCCGTGATAGCATCTGTAATTATTTCGCCATTCACACAATGTCAATGAAGGACAACAAATTCTTCACAACAACCATAACCCTTTGTTATCTCATCATTTGCTTCTACTATAAATCTTTCACATAACATGCACCAAAAGGACATAAGCCTATCTCCAGGTGTACTGCCTCATAACCTTTTTGATACACGAATGGTTCTCCTCTACTTCTCAAATTGAAAACAAATCAAAGCAATTACAAAGAGAAGCAATTGAAATCTAACCATCTTAACAATAGCAATAAAAGTCTCTTGTAATGTCCCCTTCTCCCTCTTGAGCAGTATAGTGTTCAATTATCCTATTCCAAAGTTCCCGTAGGCTAGTTGATGTGGTTAGGAGACTCAGTGGCCAGCATTGGAGTTCAATGTTGGGGTTTTTGGAGGGGTTTCTATTTATAGTAGTGGTCAATTATGATGTTGCTATCTTCAGTTGGTCACAGTGTTCTTCAGTGGTCTTCAGTTTCGCTCAGTTTTGGCATTTGGTATACACTTACTATTTTTAGCAGTGCTTTTTATAGTAAGTCAACTTTGGGGGAGTTGATCCCAGGCCAATATGTAGGCAGCAATATTATTTCTCAATTAATTTTTGGAGAGCCTAACGTTGTTGTGTTTAATAATTAATTAATTCAGTCACTTAAGTTTCTTTATAAAGTTATTTTATAAACTTAAGTTGAGGGGATAAAAGGTCATTCAAAAAGCACCATGGCCTACGTGTACAACTTAAAAGTAGTTTTAAAATACCTTTTTTAATATTTTAATTCCTCCATGGAGTGGGACACCTAGGGAAGGAAGAAGATGAATTAAAATGCTTTAAATTTTTAAAAGGCTCAAGAAGGGCATTGGTTTCTAGGGAAATTTGAGAAGCTTTTGGAGTCCAATCGCCCTAGCTTCTTTATATTTTCATTTTGGCTCTCATTTTCACATCTCTGCTTTGGCTACATAACGAAATGTTGTCGGATTTCTTCCAGGTTGCTTGAGCTGCAAACTGAGGACAAAAAACCTCTTCATATGGGCTGGTTTTGGTGGTGAGATATCCACCCTATTCAAATATTGAGAGTTTACTTCAGCTACGATCACAAGAGCTTCATAGAGTTTGATTTTGGTAATTGGAGAATGAAGATTTATCAGTATTTTTGATGAGTTTTTGGTGTGGTTTGATTGCTTTCAGTTTGGTGTGGCTTTTGGTGTGATTTTATTTAGTTTCTAGGTGTTCCTTAACATGGACCTGAACCTGGTTTTTGACTCATAGCTTTGAGATGGATGGAGAGATCAAAATTCTCAAGCCGATTCTAAAGAGCACAAGATTGTGATTTTTGATTGAGTTTGTGATTTTATAGAAAACCTTTGTTTTGACCAGCACGTGTGGGCCTTCAGTTGCTGGGTTTTGGGGTTGGAAAAAGGTGGACTAAGCATTGGAGAATGAGGCGCTCTGAAGACTAAAGCTTGGGTATTGATTGGTGCCAATCAAGAGGTTCATTGCTGCATATAAAGGGTCACTGTCATGACTGTAGCTTCTTATTCCAGGTCTGAGCATTCATTGTATTATTCTGATGTAAAACTGAAAATGAATGCTTATGGTGTTTATTGTAATCTCTATTGAAAAGGCATTAGTATATTGTGTTTCTTGTTCTTTGCAAACTTCTCTTTATGTTTTATTCATCTGAAAACACATTGAAAACAAAACACGAACACATCATTGAACATGCAACCAGCAAACAAGGGTTTCAAAAAAAAAAAAATCAAGGGTGTATGTTACATCTCTTCATAGTCTATCCCCTCCTATTGTGAATATCCCTTAGCCTTGAGACATGCCTTGTCCTTGTCCAAGGAACCATTGACTTTGCACTTTACTGTATAGATGTATTTGCACCCAGTAGGCTTTTTACTTAGATGTGATTCTACTAACTTTTGCATCATACTCAGTCTTCAAAGAAATTTCCCATTTTGGTTTCCTTTGTACTTCTGAAAACATTTGTGTTTTGGAAACCTTGTAAAGATCAAAAGATAAGACCAAAATGAGCATGCTCAGCCGTAGATGGCATAGTTGTAGAAAACTCGCCGAGTCAACAAGTGCTCACCAACTTAAACCAATAGCGAGTTTTAGCTCCATTTACTCGACAAAGAAACTCTACGAGCTTTTGACAAGTACTCGCCAATTTTTTGGCAATTCCTTATCAAAAACTCAACGAGTTTGACAAAAACACTCGCCAAATACATTAAAAATGCAAAACACAACAAAACGCAGAAGGAAAATCGGAAATAATTGTCGAAAAAACTCGCGATTTTTCCCTATGAACCTCTAAGGCATTCCTTGCAATCCTTTGCATTGGCGAGTTCACTACTTTAAAGGAGGTGTTCACTTGCTTGACCTTCAAACCCAAGCTCTTAGCTTTCTTAGATGAAATGTAATTGTGGGTAGCCTCAAAATTGACAATTGATGTTACCTTTTCTACCCCCAAAGAACACTTCTACAAAGCATAACTCAAGCTCAACCTTTGAACTTGATACCACTTAACTACTTGCAATCAAACTCTAAACTGCAATGAACAACTAAAGAACACCCATCTCCAACATTGACTCATTTTGAGTCTCTTTCTAGGTTGTATTCAATCTTGGACACTCTAGCGATCCTTAAGGAAGAAACTAATCTATCAAGGCATCTTCGAGCTCACTGCAATTGTCTATCTTCACAACAACACAACCTTCTCTCAAGTCTTAGCACAAGATGGCCACCGTAATTTTGCACTCCAAGCAAGGAATGTAGCCATGGTCTTGACTCAACTTTCCTCTATCAATCCAAATAGGTTTTAGAGGTACTCGTCAGTGTCCCAAAAGAAGTTCTCTAGCAGCTTGTTGTCGTGATAGCCATCATATGACTCAAGTTCTTGAAGCTTTGGAGACTACAATACCCCAACTTGAGATATTGGAGCCTTCACAAAGTCCAAGTCCTCACACAACACTTTTCTTTCAACAAGGATGCTCTTGACCTCCATCTCCACGATGTCCAATCTCTGATAGTAATCTCAAGCCTAGAGACTCAACACTCGAGTATACAACTCCTTAACTCATTGGCAAGTTCTAGGATTCTCTCTATGATGCCCTCATCCCACGCACACAACATCATAGTCATCTCGGCTGGACTTAGAAGCTTAATGCTTCCCTCAAGCATAATCTACTCAAGGTGACTGCTCAGCAAGACGGAAAATAACTTGGTATTGTGTAGTTAACTTCACAATGCTTTCTAAAGTTTAAAGAACAAATAATGAAGCTACAATCTGAATTTCAACAATTTACCATCAATATTGGGTGAGTTATTGCAATTTTTAAAAATTTCATAAATCTGCTCCACAAGGTGCAATTCACAAAATTTTCCTAATTTATTTAGAAGTTTGGAAACCTCCCCAAAAGTTATTTGGGTCATTTATTCGCATGATTGGAATTGAGGCTGACATCATTACAAAATGATCTAGCCAATGTTTAGTTAACTATATGTGGTAGAAAGGTGATCTCAAAGAAATCTAATTTTTTAAACCCTAGTCTCAATGGGGTATCCTAATTTTGATGGAAGTGGTGATGCATTAGAATGGTGGCTCCAATATAAAAGAACTTATGTTCAAAACATATTATGGAAATTATATCTTTGTTCACAATCAAAAGGTGAAGTTAAGTAATGGTAAATGTTACTATATGACACATTTCTTGTTTGAATGAACTAAAACAAGCATTCTTAGACAAATAGCCACCAAAATCAAATAATAGGAAAAGAAGGAAAAGGGAAAGAAGAGAATATCAAGGATACAAGTACGTGCATTTTTGCTCCAAGGAAGGAAGATTCAATACTTCAATTTCATGGAGATATTCAAAAGGCGAAGGTTATTGTTTCTATAAAACCTAGCAACAAATATAACTTCATCAAAACGGAATTAGCCAAGCAACTACTATAAAACAAAAAGTAAATCAAGAGTTATCAAATGGCACAAATATTCAATTTTTTTAATATTTGAAACTCTATGGACAAAAATGGTATGCATTCAAATTTGTATGCTTTGGATATGTGGATGGGTTGGATACTGTTCTTGGATATCCTTGGCTAAAATATTTGGGGACAATAAACAATAATGTGCAAATGAAGTTCATGAAGCTTTGGTATGGAAAAAAATAGTTACATTGCAAGATATTACACAGTTAGACCAAAGGAAAGTCAAAGTAGAGAAAGTTAAGGAATCTATTAAAAAATGCACTATAGAATCAAAGGACAAACAAGAGGAACAAGAGGTAAACAAAAAAATGGGAAAAGACTATTTCCCTTCATGAGCCAATAAAGAGGCAAAGAATATTCAAGAATCCATGAAAATTTCAAAGATTGGAAAGGTTGCATATAGACATCTGCATCATTGTGAGAGACAAGAAGCATAGAGGCATGATACAACATGGATTAGCAAGCCTGCCCTCCAAATTTGGATTATAGTTTCTTGAATGTTTCCTTAATCAACCCTCCAAATTTCAGAAAAAAATTCACAAAATTTAGAAAGATATGTGCTTTACAACCCGATGACCTGAATCAAAAAAAAAAAAAACAAATTGCCTTTTTCTTGCCTTGAGGATGCCAAGATCATGCTCTCATGACAAAATAATTTTCACAATAACTTACTCTAAATAAGCTGAAATTTTTACTATAACTTTCTTGAGCATAGACCTCACCTCAATTAAAAAATCACCTTAATTAAAAAATTACTTTAAAAATCGATATTTCACAACTTTGGGAGGGAATTTGGTTAAAACCCTAATTTTGCAATAACTCCTTAAAAATGATCCAAATACCTCAAAATTGTTCTATAGCTTCTTCAATGTGTCCTTGATAAATGCTCACATATTTCAAAATGAAAATTACAAAATTGAAAAGGATATGTGCTTTACAACTAATCTCCTAAATCACAACAAAAATCATCTTGTTATTGCATTAAGGAAGCCAATATCATGTCATAATATCAAATATATGCATAAATAGAATAAAGCCTTAGGTAGGGTAACACCTACAATGCTCCTTAAGGAAGAAGGTATTCCATCCTATATTAAGTACCCAAATTAATATAACTCTTGATATACTCAAGTTGTTTGAGTGTTATAACTTCTTTCCTAGACCCGCCATGATGATGGCAAAAATAATTTTCACAATAACTTACTCAAAACAAATCAAAATAAGTTAAAATATTTATTGTAAATTTTTGTAGTATAGACCTCACGTCAATGAAAAAATCACCTAAAAGTTCATTATTTTGCAACCTTGGGAGCAAATTTTGTGAAAACCTTAATTTGACAATAACTCTTTAAAAATGGCTCAAATGAACTCAAATCTGGATTGTAGTTGAATAAAGGTGTCCTTCAAAACCCCTGATTTCTAAAAAAAATTGCAAAATTGAGCAAGATGTGTGCTTTACAACCAGACCTCCTAAATCAAAATAAAAAGTTGTTATTCTTGCCTTCCCAATGCCAAGATAAAAAGAGAAACTACAACAATCATCAGCATCATAGAAGTAATGACTATTCGAGGAATTAAAAGAGGACCAACTACGGCGAAGAATGAAATTACATGGATGCAATGAAATGTGGATCAAAGATGGGATCTAGGTACAGCATCAAGATAAAAACACACTAAAGATCACTTATGGATGGTTGGATGTCATGTCCCCTTCTCGTTGACATCTCTCCGAGCACAGGATTAGCCTATCATGCAACCCTCGTAGGCTGATAGACTGGATAGAGGGTCATGTTGGAGCTTGGCTCAGCTTCAGTTGGCAGTTGTTGATCAGTTGGCTTTCGTTCGGGCTCGTTAGGACACTTCTTGCATAAATTGCTATTTTTAGCAGTTATTGGCAGTCAGCGTGGGACCCCTGCTATTTTTAGCAGTATGGATTGTTGGTGTTCAGAATCACTTCAATGTTCGTCAGCTTCAGACGGATCAAGCATCGGATGAATAATGAGAGAGATATTAATATTTAATTGAATTAATTAAATATTAATTAATGGGAGATTATAATATAAAGTTATAATATATTATTATAACTTAAGTGACTTTCAGTGAAGGGGGTCGCCATCATGGAAGGGGCCAATTTTTAATTATATTTTATAATTAAAAATTAGAGTTGAGACTATTGAAAAATTAAAAAGAAGAGAAGTCGAATTTTTAATGATTCCCTATTATTGAGGAATTCGCACTTCTCAAGAAGATATAAGCTTTGCATTGAAAATCGAGCCCATTATGTTATGAATGATTGAAAATTGATCAAGTTTGAGCAGAGCACAGGAACTTAGGGTTTCAGTCTCGAATGCATTGGGGAACGAGCCATCTCCAGTGAGAGCGATTCAGAGGGTGTGAAATATCATCCGATCTATTGCCAGCAAAGAGGTTTCTTCATGCAAAAGAGATCATAGAGCTTCACAGATCATTTCTTATCAGAGTTTTGATTCGGGGTTTCATCCAGAAGGTATATTTACATCAAGGCACATCATATTCTTGGGACTGGCATTGATCTCAGGAAGGCCGTACCATTGTACTTGCTGCTGTTGACAGGGCCGTACTTTCCTGTACCTGGCTGTACCATCTCACAGGCCGTACTTCATCTCTTGAGAAAGGCGCTTCTCTATTTGTCTTCCAGTCTTCACCAGTAGTGGCGCCCCTGCATCTGGCATCATTGTTGATCATCAGAAGGTGGGAGAAGAGACCACTAATTGCAGCCGTACCAAATCTGATTACTTACAGCCTACTGCTAAAACCAGGTTTTCATGAATATCATTGTTTTCTATTTGCATGTAGCTGGCTCATACTTGTAATAAGTCTAGAAGTTAAATAAATAGACTGGCATCATTATTTGCAGTAGATTCTGTTATTCTCAGAGTTAAAATTTTTTATTTAGATTTTTATATCATTTACTTGCAAAATCGCATTACTTCATTTATGCTCAAAAACATCAAAAAAACCAAAAAAAAACCTTCAAAAACAATAAAAACAGTCAGATTTCAAAGATAGCGGAAACAGGGGTTTCTACAGTGGTATCAGAGCTAAATCCTGCCATCCTGAGGGTTTAGCCATCATATGCAGCCAGACGAGTTTGAACCATACAGGTATTATACACGCAGACGTGCCTTGATTGACAGGCAACGGAGTTTGAGTAGGCAACCAGGAAACATGGCTGACAGGAATGACAGGGCTGACAGAGCAGCTATACCTAGAACAGAGGTTCCTAATAACCCTAGAGATCAGGACGTGCCGAGGTTTTAGACACTCTCAGAGACTTACGAGTAGGTCAGCGGCAGGCTAACGATGTGCTACAGCAGTTGGCAATGGCAATCCAGAGGTTAGGTATACAGAGGAGACCGTAACCATAGCGTGACGATAACAGGAGTGATGCAGGATCTCGGAGAGCACCTAGGACTGTTTCACGGACAGCAGACAGGCCCACTAGGCCTACTTTTGTGAGACAGGAGCCCGATGAGGCTATTGCAGGTGAGGAGCATGAGGAGTTGTTCGTAGATACACTTATGGCAGCGAATGAGGAGTGGGAGTTAGTACCACCTGATGTCAGAGAGAGGATTTCCTTTGACCGATTTGTTACACAAAGGAGAGAATATCGCAGAGGACGACAAGATTGGAGACCTAGACATCAGAACAATGACCTAAAACATGCTACAAACAAACTCAATCTAGCGATGTTCGATGGTAGTGGCAAGGTGACAGCCCAGGCATGGATTAGTAAGTTAGATACATTCCTCACATTACGCCCGATGGCTGAGAGAGATGCTATCCGATATGCGACATTGCATCTTGAGGGAGTAGCTTACGACTGGTGGCACCACGAGATGGTGACACTCCAGCATGATAGGATCACGTCATATCAGGAGTTTGTTGACAGGTTAGTAGAGCGGTTTGACAGGAAGGATCCGGAATCCTACTTCAGAGACTTAGCCCAGTTGAGACAGAGTGGCAGTCTAGAGGCCTATATCGGTGACTTTCAGAGGCTTTCAGTCATGGTTCCGAACATATCAGAGAGGCGTTTGGTAGTACTCTTCATGGAGGTGTTGACAGAACCATTAAGAGGCTGGATCAAAGCCTTTGATCCTCCTTCTTTACAGGAGGCGATGAAGAAAGCACGAAGCATGGAGTTAGCAACACCTTCTAGTAGATTTAACTCCAGAGGTTCTTCGTCATTCAGAGATAATAAGGGCTTTAACAGAAATAAGGACAAATCTGATTTTAACAAAGAAAAATCAGACTTTAAAAACGATTAAAAAGGTAAATCAGCAGCCCCACCTTTGGATCGTGAGGCCCTTAATGACCTACACAGGAAGAAGCTTTGCTTCTACTGCAAAGGACCGTATGACGCCAATCACGATTGTCCTCTAAGACCTAAGGGCAGGGCAAATCGAGTGATGTGGGCATATTATGAGGACTCAGAATCAGAAAATTCTGAACAACAGAAGAGTTCCGAGGATTCAGAGTCAGAGGCTCCAAAGCCTAGAGCTGAGACAGAGCCAAAGCTTTAGTTACAGGAGGCGCGCTTATCTAGCATACAGCAGGAGGGCTCTTTCAGGATTCGTGGTGTGTTGGCAGGACAGAGGGTCATTTCTCTTCTTGATACAGGAGCCACACATAATTTCATTGATGCTAGGTTTGTTGAAAAACGCGGACTCATCACTGAGGAGTTCGAAGGGATTAGAGTTAAGGTAGCCGACGGGCACACGCTGAGGTGTGAACGCATGATAAAGGATCTCCCTTTACGCTTGAACAATTATGAGTTCAAGGCTGATTACTATGTTGTTAATATGGGGGATATTGATTTGGTCTTGGGAATGAAGTGGCTTCATTCATTGGAGGAAGTCACTCTTCGTCTCAAGGATATGGAGATCCGTTTTGATGTCAATGGGAAGACACACATATTAAAAGCAATACAGGACAGCGACATCAAAACAATTTCTTTTCGTCGGATGGAGCGGCTCATGCGTCACGACATGGTAGAGTGGGCTGCCGAGTGTCATTTAGCACCTATACAGGAGGGACAGCAAAAGATAGAATATCATCCGAACATTCAAAAGTTGACGATTAAGCATGATAAGGTGTTCAGTGATATTCCGCCAGGTAGACCTCTAGACAGGGGCATAGAGCACATTATTGAGCTCGAGGAGGGCGCTAAGCCCGTGATGATAACTCCTTACAAGCATCCTAAGAGGTTAAAGGATGAGATAGAGAAGACAATAAAGGAGTTACTTGCTATGGGTCACATTCGACCTAGCAAATCGCCATTCGCTTCTTCGGTTGTCTTGGTTAAGAAGAAGGATGGAACATTGCGCATGTGCATTGATTACAGGGTCCTAAATAAGAAGACAATTAAGAACAAGTACCCGATACCGAGGATTGACGAGCTTATTGATGAGCTCCATGGTGCCTGTTACTTTACCAAAATTGATTTACGGTCGGGTTATCATCAGATCAGAGTCCGTGAGCAGGACATAGAGAAGACAGCCTTCAGATGTCATTGTGGGCACTTTGAGTTCATAGTGATGCCATTTGGGCTCACTAATGCACCAGCTACCTTTCAGTCTACGATGAATAGGGTTTTTCATTCATTGCTGAAGAGGTTTGTGTTAGTCTTCTTCGATGATATTCTCATATACAGCAAGACATGGCAGGAGCACTTGGCTCATTTGTAAACCGTATTGAGTATTTTGGAGAGGGAGTCCTTGTACGCCAAGGAATCCAAGTGTGACTTGGGGATGACCGAATTGCTATATCTAGGTCATATTATCAATACAGATGGAGTGCGTATGGATCCTGAAAAGATCCGCGCCATTGTTGATTGGCCTACACCGGCAAACCTGACACAGTTGAGAGGGTTTCTCGGTTTATGTGGGTTCTACCGCAAATTCGTGAATGGTTATTCACGACATGCAACCCCGATGACAGATTTACTGAAGAAGGGGGCTTTTGTTTGGACTTCTGAGGCACAGGAGTGTTTTATGAAGTTCAAGGAGTTGATGACCACATGCCCTGTTTTGGCACTACCTGACTTTACGAAGCCGTTCGAGCTTCAGTGCGATGCATCAGGTGAGGGCATTGGTGTGGTGCTTATGCAGGATAAGCACCCGATTGTGTATGAGAGCCGCAACCTCAGAGGACCAGAGAGACTATATAGCATATATGATAAGGAGATGCTCGCGATTATGCATGCCTTAGCAAAGTTTCGACAATATCTTGTTGGCACCAAATTTTGCATTAAAACTGATCATAACAGTTTGAGACACTTCTTGGGGCAGCGAGATCTCAATGATAGACAGCAGAAGTGGCTCAGTAAGTTGCAGGCTTATGACTTTGATATCTCATATATCAAAGGTACACAGAACATAGTGGCTGATGCACTTTCACGTAGACCGTATTTGAGCACTATGGTTCATATCTCGGAGGATTGGAGGCATATGATAGTGGCAGAGTATGCCAAGGATAGTTGGGCCTCCAACATTGTTGAGGGATCAGCAATTGATACCAGGTATATGCTTGTAAATGACTTGATCATTTACAAAGACAGGATATTTTTGATCCCAGGGTCAAAGGTGAAGAACATTGTTATGCGAGCCTTTCATGACATGCCTACAGCAGGACATCCCGGATACTTCAAAACTTACAGGCAGATACGGGAGAGGTTCACATGGAAAGGACTCAAGGCGGATGTTCTTCAATACGTGCGTGAGTGCCCTGTTTGTCAACAAAACAAGCAGGAGAACACGTACCCGGCAGGTTTACTACAGCCACTTCCAATTCCTGACAGGAAGTGGGAATGCCTGTCGATGGACTTTATTACGGGCTTGCCTAAAGCCCAGGGGCGAGATTGTATTTATGTGGTTGTGGATCGGCTTACGAAGTATGCCCACTTCTTTCCGATCACCACGACTTATACAGCTACACAGGTAGCAGAGGTATTCTTTCGCGAGGTATTCAGACTTCATGGGTTGCCTCGGAGTATCGTGAGCGACAAAGATAGTCGGTTCCTGAGTAACTTCTGGCAGGAGGTATTCAGACTTTGTGGGACCGAGCTCACTCCGAGCACTAGTTACCACCCGCAGACTGATGGGCAGACGGAGATTGTGAACAAGTGGGTGGAAGGATATCTTAGAAACTACATTGCGGGGCAGCAGAAGGCATGGGTCAAATGGATACATTTGTGTGAGTATTGCTATAACTCGACATTCCATATGACCATTCAGATGTCACCTTTCATGGCGTTGTACGGGTATGAGGCGCCGAGTTTCCTTGATTTGCTACTGAGCAACAGTAGAGTGCCGAGTGCAGGAGGTTGGTTGCAGGAGAGTCAGGATACTATGAGGGCTCTCAAGGAAAATATAGCCAAGGCACAAAATCAGCAGAAACAGTATGCGGATCAGAAGAGGACGGAGAGGCATTTCGAGGTTGGTGACATGGTTTACCTCATGCTGCAGCCCTACCGTCAGTCCACTCTTAGGAAGAGTGGGTCAGAGAAGCTTAAGCCACGTTATTACGGTCCTTTCCAGATTCTAAGGCGGGTTGGAGAGGTGGCTTATGAGCTTGAGCTTCCAGCAGAGAGCAGGGTACACAATGTATTTCATGTATCACGCCTCAAGAAGGCGTTGGGTCATCGTGTGGTACCGTCTGCAGTTTTACCTCCCTTAGATGATGAGGGAAAGCTGATTTTAGTACCTGAGTCCATCCTGGAGTATAGGGAGAGACAGTTGCGTAGGAGGACTATCAGGGAATATCTAGTGAAGTGGAGAGATTTGCCTGTTGAGGATGCTACATGGGAGAGCGAGGATATATTGCAACATCCAGAGTTGAGATTGCCTGAGGACAAGCAATTTCAGGAGGGGCGGACTGTCATGTCCCCTTCTCGTTGACATCTCTCCGAGCACAGGATTAGCCTATCATGCGACCCTCGTAGGCTGATAGACTGGATAGAGGGTCATGTTGGAGCTTGGCTCAGCTTCAGTTGGCAGTTGTTGATCAGTTGGCTTTCGTTCGGGCTCGTTAGGACACTTCTTGCATAAATTGCTATTTTTAGCAGTTATTGGCAGTCAACGTGGGACCCCTGCTATTTTTAGCAATATGGATTGTTGGTGTTCAGTATCACTTCAGTGTTCGTTAGCTTCAGACGGATCAGGCATCGGATGAATAATGAGAGAGATATTAATATTTAATTGAATTAATTAAATATTAATTAATGGGAGATTATAATATAAAGTTATAATATATTATTATAACTTAAGTGACTTTCAGTGAAGGGGATCGCCATCATGGAAGGGGCCAATTTTTAATTATATTTTATACTTAAAAATTAGAGTTGAGACTATTGAAAAATTAAAAAGAAGAGAAGTCGAATTTTTAATGATTCCCTATTATTGAGGAATTCGCACTTCTCAAGAAGATATAAGCTTTGCATTGAAAATCGAGCCCATTATGTTATGAATGATTGAAAATTGATCAAGTTTGAGCAGAGCACAGGAACTTAGGGTTTCAGTCTCGAATGCATTGGGGAACGAGCCATCTCCAGTGAGAGCGATTCAGAGGGTGTGAAATATCATCCGATCTATTGCCAGCAAAGAGGTTTCTTCATGCAGAAGAGATCATAGAGCTTCACAGATCATTTCTTATCAGAGTTTTGATTCGGGGTTTCATCCAGAAGGTATATTTACATCAAGGCGCATCATATTCTTGGGACTGGCATTGATCTCAGGAAGGCCGTACCATTGTACTTGTTGCTGTTGACAGGGCCGTACTTTCCTGTACCTGGCCGTACCATCTCACAGGCCGTACTTCATCTCTTGAGAAAGGCGCTTCTCTATTTGTCTTCCAGTCTTCACCAGTAGTGGCGCCCCTGCATCTGGCATCATTGTTGATCATCAAAAGGTGGGAGAAGAGACCATTAATTGAAGCCGTACCAGATCTGATTACTTACAGCCTGCTGCTAAAACCAGGTTTTCATGAATATCATTGTTTTCTATTTGCATGTAGCTGGCTCATACTTGTAATAAGTCTAGAAGTTAAATAAATAGACTGGCATCATTATTTGCAATAGATTCTGTTATTCTCAGAGTTAAAAGTTTTTATTTAGATTTTTATATCATTTACTTGCAAAATCGCATTACTTCATTTATGCTCAAAAACATCAAAAAAACCAAAAAAAAACCCTCAAAAACAATAAAAACAGTCAGATTTCAAAGATTGCGGAAACAGGGGTTTCTACATTGGATGATAGGCCATGGCATCATATTTGCAATGTATGGCAGCAGTCTTAAATTTCACTTACTCATGTTTCTAGGACAAAACATGTCAAGGAGTGATGGCATGTTATGTATCTAGGGATATGAGATTATAATGTATTTAAGTTGATGAAGATGCCAACATGTAACACGCATCCCTTAAGTTTGTTATATAGCCTAATTAAATATATTAGTAATGAGTAGGCCTACATAGAGTTAGGTTTACCCCTCAATTATGTTATTAGGAGAAGGTCTATACAAAGGAGTACAAAATTATTGTAAGGATATGTGAAGATTATGGTATTGTGTTTGAGATCTCTTGGAGATATAGTGTGGAGTGACTTCTTCCATAAGGAGCATTGTGTAGTGTTTGCCTACCTCAAAGGTTTATTCTATTTCTACATATATTAGATGATAGGGCACCTTGGCCAACAAACGTGTGTGGATCTTACCATATTCAAAAAAAAATCATATTAGTTACCTACATTTCATTGCAAAAATTTAATATGGCATTAGAGAAGGCGAGATGATTTGGTAGTCATCTAGAGCCTATTCAAAGATGCTCTTGTGAATGATACTCTGTCAAGTAATTTAAATTGCTTTTCATAAAAACATTATTTAAATAGTTGTATTTATAATGCATCAATTATCTATTGTAAACAGATACAATATTGGTAGTACACAACACCCTTACTTTTTGATTGAAGGAGAGGGAACTTGATTCCCACAAAGACTGGAAATGTTGGGAAGAAAACTACGAGAACCATCATATGAGCTTCGTGCATAGATCAATGGCTTCATAGCAACAAAAAATCAGAAAATTATCCAGTCTTGGAAAAGGTGTCCAAAGCTATCAAAAGTTGAGCTTTTTAAGGGGGATATATAAAATGAATTGATGTCAAATGAAAACATCACTCCAAGGAAATATAGGGGGCTAAAATCTACAAGCAAGGTGTTCATTTAAAAGCAATTGTTGGAACATTCAATTCTCCAAACTAAGTTTCCTTGACAAAGAATCTCATACATTTTGTATACCAATCTTGTTTTATTTTGGAACCTTCTCCTTCTATCAACTTTGTTAAGTGACTATTTAGGGCATTATTTTGGTCAGCTTGAATGTTGTATCCCTTTTCAACAAATTCCATATTAAGGAGCTGATTATGACAGTTAGAACAAGGATGACAAGGAACCTTGTCTAATAGAACTTCTCTTGATATTCACTTTCTTCTATGATCAAACAAAAGGCATGTCAATGGATTCACCTTTCACAGGGAGCAACCAACCTCTTCATGGAGCATTTTATAGAGCTTGTCCTCAACTCTATGCCAAAACTAAAATTGTGGAACAGATACAAGTATGGCATACATATGAATTGGCCACATGACAAGAAGTTAATGACCGCACTAAATACTTAAATGTACTCATTAAAAAAGAGCCAATGGATCCACTGCAAGAAATATTTAAAGGAAAAGAACACAGATATTTACTTGTGAGCTTCATTTCATCACCACCCAGATTAAAAAGGTGTACTTAAGCCATTGGCTGCTAAAGCTGTAAATATAAATTATTAGTGTCGATTAATGATGTTAAAACAAAAAGCATGAACCTCCAGTCCATTTACTTAAAAACTATTTAAATAAACTTAATCATTCTTTCCTTCCATTTACCTTATTAAATGCATTCATACAGCCAAGAATGTGATAGAAATACAGCGAGGCTGTATTACACAAAACTAATATCTGATTGTTATTTAAAAATCCTTTCAGTGATGACAACCTCAAGAAACAGAATCTTACATTGGTAACTGATCTACATAGCTTTTTGCAGTCTGTGTTGAACCTGTTGTAACTCCGTCAGAAACATTATCAAGACCCTTCTCTATATTCAGTAATTTTCCTCTTAGTTTGCACTTCCCTTCAACACCAGTCGATTTGCATTCACCAATGTCCCCATAGAATTCAGGTTCAACCATTGACTGCAAGATTTTGACCTCATCATTCACCTGCAAACAATGCATTGTTATTGACAAGGGATAATCAATGAAACAGTTCCGTAAGCTTATCAGCCATTCAATATAAAATGTTTTTCCAATATATAAAAAGCAATAAGTAACATTATTTCAGCAACCTGGACTCACATATGTTTCATGTAAAATCATATAATCAACAGGCTCATTGAAAAATAGTAGATAAGAATTCTTGCCTATTACTACCATATGTTTTACAAAGGGCAATTTTGCTTATGCATTCTGTCAGACTTATAAGCTTGCAGATATTATTATAATATGGAAGATGACAAGATCAAAATTTTAAATGAGAATTTCTCTTCTAATTTGTCTGTGTGCTTAGATATGTATTCCCAGATATTGTAAGTTACAAGATATAGTCTCTTTCGAACCCTTAGTGCAATGTGGAATGCACATCTGGAACAAACAATAGAAGAAATGCCCCTGAAGAAGACAACAGAGTTATAAAGATCAAAAAATATTGGTCGTCAACCAAAAAACTTATACTCTTAGTTTTAATGAGAAACAAAGAAAGATTACTTGACTTATGCAAACAGGATCCAAAGAGATTTCAGGCTAACATTATTTCAAGGAGAACAAAGGAAAATGGAAAAATAAAATTAGTATCAATGATTGGAACACTTTTAGAAGATATCATATTCTTTTAAACCCTTAATTATCTTAATACAACATGGAAGGTGAATCTACAAGAAACAATATAAGAAATACCTCTGAAGAACCAACAAAAATATCAAGATCAAACACTATAGGTGTTCTATACTAAAAGCAAAACAATTAATATGTAATCAAAAACCAAGAGTTTTGGACATATGAAAATTGAATCCCAAAAAGTCTTTGGGCTAAGATTGTTCCTAGAAAACCTAAGTAAAATGGAAATATTAATATGAATGATTAGAACTGCTTATTTAATAACCTCTACAGATCTCCTAGATCCTTTAAGTTAACACACCAAAACTACCCAATCCTACACTATGGTTTTCTTTGAGGATATACTAGCACTTGTACCCGAAGAAGTTGCAATGGATACGCCAATAGAAAACTATATGTAAGCTATTATGTTACAAAGTACAATTCGATTTGTGCATAGAAGGAAAGAGTGGACCTGAGGAAAAGAGGGCAAAAAATAAAGGTCAAATTTGCACAAAATTAGGTCACTTATCAAAATATACATGTAAGCAAAACATTCCCTTAAAATAAACACAAAACTAAATAAAAATAACATAAATACACAAATTTCACCATTACAAATATATTAATGATATATATATATATATATTTAACAATTGTTACTTTTTAAATTTTCATTGGCCTACACCAATTTGGTACCCCTAACTCTTCAATCACCAATTAACAATTGACAAACCCTAAACATATATTGCTTGTTCTCCTTGAACAATTATAACTAGAAATAAATTTTATTGTTAAAAATATGAAAATCACAATTTAATGGTGTATTTAGATGGATTAACCACTAGAAGCTACATAGTATTTGTACTTCAAAATTTAATGCATCCTTAAAAGTCGATAGACTATCTTTCAATGGAAATTAGAGGTTTTTGTAGTTAGATAGGGTCCCAACTAATTGTCATTTGATGGAAAATTTCAAAAGAGCATATACATTTCTATTGTCAATTAATAGAGTCTTCAAAATATAAAATTTCAAAAGAGCATATATGTTTCTATTGTCAATTGACAAAGTCTTCAAAATATAAGATTTCAAAAGAGCATATTGCAAAGTGAAACATATAATTTATTTTTGTCCCTAATAAAAGATATTAAAATGACAAAAGGTGAACTAATGGGGCCTAAGCTGGAAAAACTAAATCAAATGCCTAATATTTTTTAAGAATGGTGAAACTTTTTGTGGTTGGAGATGTTGCCATGGAAAGCTAGGAAAGTTGACAAAATTGAAGTGAATGCCTTACATATTTCCTATGGCTGGAAAGTTGCTATAAAAAGAGAGGAAAATTGGTTCAAACTACTGATAATTCATGACTATTTCAAAGCTAATATCGTTTTACAAGATCAAATGTAATTAATAGCTATATCAATGATTCAATATGTTTCATCTCATCTTCCTTTTCCATTTGAGAAACCTAAGAATCCAATCCAATTTGAACTTGGGCAGCCATAATCTCCAATTGAAAACATCCCTCAAAATTGAATCCTCCCACTTGATATTTTGAAAGTTCCTCTACTTCCGATATGAATACGCTATCGTAAAGTTGTATGTACATCTTGAATCTTTGTTAAACTAAAATCTAATCCGAGAGTTCCTAAATGTCACAAGAAGAAACATAACCATCTCAACAACTTAAACTTCACTGATATACTATAACTAAATCTTCTTCAAGCATGTCCTTGGAATTATCTTAATTTTGGTAAGTGGTGAAAACAATAAGAGCTTTAAAATACTCGGTAACACTTAGAGCCACTTCAAATCAAGATTAACAACTTCAATCATTTTTTAAATTTAAAAAGTAATCTATTATGTGTAATGTACCCCCTTTAACTTTTTCTTGCTTTAACACAATGAAACCAGCATATGAACACTGATTAGCATTAGCTCCAAATCAAAACCAGCTCGTAAATAATCCTCACCAAGAATGTTCACCAAGATCCCAGTGTGGGCGAGGTGATAGCATATGGTTTGGGGATCATTAGCAGCATAACTGAATTGAAAGTACATTCATCTGCTAAAGCAGGCATCCACAATGCAGTGGGGATACTCCATTTATTCAGTGGGTGAGATTATTACAATTACCAAGGCGAAAGCCAACCATATAACCACACATCCACTTGTATAATGGGGGGTATTCATTCCTCATTGCCACTTATTTCGTGGGGGGAATTTACAATTAAAAAGGAAGATTATTAAACTCAACCACTCAATCGTGGGAGTGTAAGATTTATTACTAAATTGCAGCAATAGAAATAAGTAGCTGTTAGTACTACTAATCAGCTTTACAAACAATTGAAATACAGCTGCAAATATCAAGAAAAGCTTCCAAAATATGTCAATGGTTAGAGTAATTCAACCACTAGCATTTACAATATGAAATGATATGGAATTGAAGCTCAAATCAACATAATATCGAAATCTAACTAATCTGATCAGAAACAGAAGATACAAAAAATCAGATCAGCAAGATCAGAGATCACCAAAATGGACGTAGCTTCTCCAAAACAACTCGGAATGCTCCCAAACTATAGCCAAATGACAGCTAGGAGCTAGGTGTCCAATCTACAAGGAGAAATCGAGCCAGAAACAGCAGCAACAAAAGGCATGATACCCAAGGCAGCAAGCATGAAATGGTACGGTCCCTCTAGGAGGTCGACTTGGCTCTAAAAATCCAATCCTCAACGAAAAAATCTGAAAACTTCCGAAAAGGGTCGCCCTCCACAGTAGAACAGCATGAGCAAACACCCATAATGGAATTAAATTCGATGGTGAAGCTATGAACAAAAATTCGCTTCAGCCATGTATAAACCAGAAACATAGAAACGGGCTATACATCAACAACCTGTTTGAAAACATCAAAATTGAAGCTCCATTTGAACCTTTGTGTGAAATATAGTCTCATATAACCACCTAGGAAGCCATAGTTTCAAGCCCGAAGGATGGATTGAATTTGCTAAGCTTCCCCTTAGCCAAGTTTTGGATTCAGTCCAATAGCATAACTTTACTTTCAAAATCATCACATAATCAACTCTACACAAAGCATCAATATATAAGCTCCAAAAGGCAAATGAAATAAACTATAACTCCCAACAAAAAACTGTTCCAATTCCTCCAAGGGATGCCACTTCTCAAACAATCACTTTATTTTGAATTAATGAAATATTATTCATCTCCAATTTAGGCGTCCATATTTAAGTTGCACAATAAACAATTAAAATAAACATTTAAATGCTCAAATATTTGACCCCTTTATGTCCCCTCTTCTAAAATAACTTGAAGTCATCGAGCCTAGGTGTGGGGTACAACTTCAAGACATGAAAATTGGCTAAGTCTAGGACTCAGTCCAAGGAGGGATAGAAGCCAAAACCAAAGCCAACAGTCAAACTAATTCTACCAGAAATAGAATGATAACCTGAGCAGGACTATTGATGATGCTATTTCTAACAAAAGGACTTACTAAAAATAGCAAATGCTCAAAATAGTAAGCATACTTCAAAACCATCAGAAAGCCAAACTAAACACCCTCACTACCCAAAATAGAAATATGAATTGTAGATGATTGAACTGCTGCTAAAAAGATACTGCTATAAAGAGATTTACCAAAATTAGCAAACTACTATAAATAGTAAGTTTGCAAAGCTTCATCTGAACATCAACTGAGCAGCAAACAAGACTTACTATAAATAGTAAGCGTTTCCAAACGCCTTATGAGCACAAACCAGGAAGCCAACATGACTTACTATAAATAGTATGTGCCTGGAAAAGTTGACAAATGGACATGTGTGTTACACCATTCTTAATCTCTCTGAAAACCCTGAAAACTCCACCAGACATGCATCAAAACTCTCGCATGCAAGCCCTCAAAATTGCATCTAAAACCTCCTAAAAAATAGGAAACCCTAATTTTCAATTCTGCTTAGCCTACGAGTTTCCGGAAATAGGATAAATCCAACTAAAGAGCGTAGGGCTAAATGGAGGACATTACATTATGGTTTCTCATTTTTCCTTCACAAAAATAAACCTTATACAAGAACACATTATTTTTCTTATGCATGCCCACAATTACTGACTTTAAAAGATAAGATGAACTTACAAATTTATCAAGCACGATAGTTGAAAAAATATCGAATAAAGTAATTAAATTCTAGGGAAATATTCTACCAACCTACATATCAAGATCTATAGAAAAAATGAGTTAAGCCTTTTGGTCGTATTGAGAGTACACAACAAATCAATGTGTGGGTCAATAACTACACTTGTATTTCACTATTTTGCAAACAAAAAAAACAAATCAACTTAACTAAAGTTGCTGCAAACTCTGAGCACTTCACCACTAGTTGGAGCTGAGATTACTCTTTCTAAGCAGTCACTACTCCACAAATTTTATTTTATTTTAAATTCTGTTATTTGCAGTTTTTAAATGCAACAAGTTGCATATAAATGTATTTAAGATATCCACACTGCTTATATGTAACTTCTTCCCACAAAATAAGCTCATTAAATTATGAGTGATTTGTACCAAAACTTTTTTATGCAAACAATTTATGTGTACGTAGTAAAGAAAGTGCAAAGACTAATGAAGAGCAAGTATGGGCCCTTTACTAAATTATACACGTCATTTTAAATTACTTTTATTAAGTCATAAATTTATTGTTGTAAATAAGGCAGCTTTACTTTCCACTCTTATTAAAAGGACAGTTTGTCATATAGAGCATAAATCTGATTTTGTGACTGGGAAGGCACCATGCTGAATTTAAATCTTCATATCATTTACAAATAGTTTGTAAACCCCAACATAATTTCTATTTTAAAAAATTTGTTTCGAATATTCAGTGTTATTGTTGCAATATTGGGGTGCAAGTCGAAGTCCTTTAAGAGTTTTAAATGTAATCTCAATTTTAAATCATGTATTCTATAAGGAATATAGTAAGATCACAAAAGGTTTTTAAAGAAAGTAATCGCAGTTGGTTTTGAGCCTTGCATTGAGGCAGCTGCTATTGCTACATGAAAGATGACAATGGACTTTAAAGAGTAATCTGAGATTTATTAAGAGAGCGATAAGATCTAACAGAGCTATAATGTTTGACATAGTTTGGACTAGAGGGTTATGTGATCCTGCTATAAATATAATAAAATTGGTAAACTCGTTGTATTGTAAAAACGCCGCCTATTTGATCATTGTATTGTGGTTTATCATAATTTTTCAAATGTAAATCTAGGAGCCATCCCTCAACCAACATCCTCTAGCTTACACTATGTAATGGCTACGAAAGGTTGGCTAATAGAACAACCTCTTGCCCACCACCAAGGCCCTATGGTTTGCAATTTATGATAGTTATCAATGGTATTTTGAAACCATTGAAAACAAAATTCTGCTTAAGGTATTATACTGCCTTCATGAATTCTCTAAGTGCAATGATTTAATAATTCTCATCAGACTTCATCAATTTACACACCAAGAGAACAAATTTCCACACCTAGAAGACAACTGGGCAAGCACACCAAAGTAGAATGGAAGCACTTGTTAATAGTATGGTTTTTTTCCATGTTTTTGAGATAAAAAGAAAAATGCTTTGAAATTTGAGGATAGTCCATCATGTCCAAAGATATATAGCAGTGGATAAGCTAATTTACCTAGTGCTTGCAGGCTAACTCCTCCAAAGTGGTTTTATAAAATCCAAATAGAATTTTTGGGGCCTATTTGGAGAGACTAAAGATGGACCAGTAGGGATGTTTTTTCTTTAATGCAACTAATGTTTTGTAGAACAAGTATGGACACAAGTTTCATATTTTCTACCAACTAACTAATGAGCAATGGAAAACAACACCAAGAGAAGACATATAGATGATTGGAAACCAGAAGAGACAAATGCCAAACTGTGCATTTTTTTTGCATACAAAAGATTTGAATCAAATTTTTAGAAAGAGAATTCTTCTTTGCAGTTACAGAAACCTGGTATTTTAAGGATAGACCTGCCAGACAAAATCGTGTCTAGAATTGCTTCTAAAAGGATGTTGAATCATTCCAAATTGATGCAAAAGCAGAGATGCTAGCGCTATTTGATTGTGGGAAGATGATCTCTCAAATGTATCACCCTATTTTTGTTGAAGTAACATAGATATGTGGCTTCAAAAAAGAATGTAATCATATCAAAAGCATTGATACCTACTTGTACCACTGAGTCCTAACCATGTAACCAACCATGTGAGAGGATGTACCCATCTGGAAAACCAAGTTGTTTGTCACCTATTCAACACAATCTTTTAAAATTTTAGTCGTTTTGTGTCATACCTATCCTTTACCTTGTGATGTTTGTTCTTTAAAGTACAAGAGCCAGTATAATAGCACAAAACTATATGGAAAGAGAGCAATCATACATTTGCTTTTTGTATGGTAATATTTTTCTTTTGTCTTTTTTTTTAAATTATTCAGACCACTGGGGGCATGTCCAACCATCTCCAAGACCTGGACAGCCAGATTTGGAAGCAGCAATCCCTGGGTGCTGAGGCTGTTGGGAGACAATTCCACAAGCAGGTCTAAAACAGATCCGCCACAGTCAAGGGTTTATCACTGAACGGCATAGGAGACCTGGACAGCCAGATTTGGAAGCCAAAGTTTACACAGAAATTAAGAGCACTCACCAGTATCCAACGGGAAGCTGATTTACAACTCACAATTGGACACAGACCATCAGCCTGCATAAGGACCTGTGAATTAGAGAAGCAACAGATTGAGGGTTGCACGCCTCAATCCCTCATTTTGGAGGCAAGCTCTCTTTCCACTGGAACGATTATATTATTGTGCATCTGGTTTTCCCTTCCAGAAGTCCAGCAGGTCAAAACCCTAAGGAGATCATACCCGAATCGGGTCAAGGATTGTTAGCATTCCTCACAGTTCTGCCAACAGCAATAAACTATGTAATTTCATGCTCAGATTTTAATGCATTTTGAGACCGTTGATTATTGCCTATTTGCAAAAGTCTATGGTAACTGAGTTGTCTTTCTACATCTGTGTGAGTGGTGAAATTTAAGTTACAGTTTGCAGTTATAACACTAACAGTTAGGTTGCAGACGTATGATTTTAATTTATCAGGTGACATCTGATTGAAAAAAAAAAGGGTCAAACCCTAAGAATCATATTATAGATGCTACTGTTGCTGAGTTAACGCTGTTGTTTCACTTGGAACCCAAGATCTGTAACTGGTTATTCAGTTGTAAACCGTCAGGATCACCACACTAATTATATTTGTTATTAAACTTAAAATATTATTTACTTCAAATCTTACGCTATTTTTAATTAAATTCAACATTTGTTAAGAATTTAAATTTCTTATATTTATTATTTAAAAATTTTAACAAAAATATTATAAAAATTGTTTTCATAAATATATCTAATATATGTCTAACAATTCTTATTTTTAATTTGTGTTCACTAATAAGTAATATAAATGTAGTTTACATGTGTTAGAACTTTGTGTTCCATGTCTTTATATATATATATATATGCTAAGTCACCATGTTCGAATTCGAATTCAAGTTCGACAACATTGAAATTCAAATGAAATTCGACAAGGAAAAAATTTGAAAAGTATAAAATTCGAATAAAATTCGCCTTATGTAAAAAAAAATTATTTTTTTATAAATATAAGTAATATATCCATAAAATTGTCTAAATAGTTTAACATTGATAGATAGATTTGAATCATTACAAAAAGATGACACATTTATAAAATATAAACCATAAAAAACATGTGAAATCACGATTGCGAAGATGTTCTTTTGTCAAAAAGGTACAATAACAGTAAAGACTTTAGAACTTCAAATAAGCTCCAAGTCATCAAAAGCACTTGGCTGAGATGCTAAATCATTATCATCTGTATCACTACTCAATTCATCATCAGCAAAGTCAGGCTCATCTGCAACTGGCATTGCTATGTCTTCAAGAATTTGTTGTGAGGAAGAGTCCTTTGTTGATTTGTTCATGAGCAATTTTAAATTGCTGCGAACATAGACAAGATCTCCCAATTTTCCAGACAACAATTTATTCCTCTTTTTGGAATGGATGTGATCAAAGCAACTCCAGTTCCTCTCACAAGCTGATGAACTTGCTCCTTGACTCAAAACTCGAATAGCAAACCTTTGTAGCTTAGGTGTTTGTGCTCCATAGGTCATCCACCATTTATGCCCAAGTACATGTGCCATGTCATATTTGGCTGCTTGCAATCCAAACAACACTTCTCCGCCCTTGTATACCCAAAATTGACTTTTGATTAGTGCTGAAATTGTTTGATTTAATTCATACTTTCCAACCGCTTCTAAAAGCCCTACCATAATTTCAGTGTCACTTTCTCTATCAATAGAAAATAACTTAGGCTCCAAAAAGCAAGCTGCTGCATGTAAAGGTGTGTGCATCATTTTCCATCTACAATCAACTGTCTCCCATACCTCCATATATTCTGCTTCTACTTTGTTTAGTGTTTTTTGAATAGCTTCCTTACAACGGTCCATGCTTTCATAAAGCATGCCAAGGCAAGGAGTGTCACCATCAACCATACGAAGCACATCAACAATTGGTTCACATATAAGCAAAACCTTTGCTGCACTTTCCCAAAAATTGTTGTTTAGAATTATTTGCTCTATGTTTTTCCCCTTAGGACCTTCAGAAAGCACTGAGTGTTCCCACTCAATGGAACAAATAATAGACCTCAAAGCTGCTTTTTCTTCAACCACTCTTTTCAAAGTGATGTAAAATGAAGCAAATCTTGTTTCACAAGGCCTCAACAACTCCCTGGATGCATGTCGTCTATAAAGACTCAATGTGAGACGATGATTCCTTATGAAATTTGCAATTGCTCTCCCCCTGTGAATAGCTTCATGTACCCATGGGAATTTAGCCAAGTCATGAAGCAACAAATCGAGACAATGGGCTGCACATGGGCTCCAATATATTTGTGGGTACTTCTCTGCAATCAGCTTCCCAGCTCCCACACAATTTGCTGCACTATCAGTTACCACTTGAACCACATTTTCCACCCCTACTTCAAGAATGGCTTCCTCTAATATTTGAAAAATGTACTCGGAAGTTTTCGTGTGGTTCATGGTGTCAATCACTTTCAAGAACACAACACCCTCAGGACAAGACACCAAAATATTAATCAATGGCCTTTGACATATATCTAACCATCCATCACTCAATATAGTGCAACTTGTTTTCCTCCAAGAGCCTTTGACAGTAGCTAATTTCTCAGTCACTCTATCTTTTGACCTCTCCAAAAGAGTTGTTCTGATAGCCTCTGAACCTGGGGGTGTGTACCCTTTGCCAAACTCTGCAATTTTGTGAACTGCATTACGAAAATGTGGATTTCTCGCAACATTGAATGGAATAGCACTTGTGTAAAACAAATCAGCTACTGCATCATCCACCTCCTGTTTCTCTACTGGTTTCCAAAAGTTTTTCAATGTTCCACTCTCCCTCACCGGTTTGGATAAACCAGAAGAGGAAGACATAATAGATGTTGAGCTTGTGAATTTGAATTGAGACATATCTTCTTCGATTCTCTGTTTTTTTTTTGTGCTTTCTTCATCTTTCCCACAATTGAAGAGGATTGTTCTTTCTCTAAAGCAGCTCTCATTTCTGGGGTAACTTGAGGACATGCTGTAACACCTCCTCCTGTACCATTTGTAATACCAAGTAAATGGTCCATTGCCCTTGTCAAACTGCCAACAAAAGGTTTCTGACACTTGGTGCATTTGAGTTCAGTACCATTGCGAGTGATATATTTCCATGCCTCTGAAGTTGATTTTTGGGGAGCCATAATCTGTACGTTTGAATGACAAAATAATATTTAATATTAAAAAATTAAAACATCCAGATAATTTTATTTCAAACAACATTGAGACAAAATATATAGATTTCTTATTTTAAATCTAAAAAACAAAAAAAAATACTAAATTTTATTTTAATAAACATAAAAATATTTAACATATTTTTATTAACTAAAAAACAAAATGAAAACACTAACTATTAATAAAGTAAACATGAAATCTATAATAAACAAAACACTAAATATTAATAAAGTAAACTGGAAATTTTTATAAATATATTAATATAATTTACTAAATATTAATAAAATTATAATCTAATAAATATATTAATATAATTTACTAAACTATAAACATTAGTAAATAATAACTTAAGTAAACAAAATACTAAATAATAAAATTATTAAATACAACTGAAAGTCTATAAAATACTAAATATTAATAAATCCTAAATATTAATAAAATTATAATCTGATAAATATATTAATATAATTTACTAAACTATAAACATTAGTAAATAATAACTTAAGTAAACAAAATACTAAATAATAAAAATATTAAATACAACTGAAAGTCTATAAAATACTAAATATTAATAAATCTTAAATATTAATAAAAATACTAAATATTAATAAAATTATAAATTGAAAGTCTATAATTTTAAAAATATATAATATATTAATATAATTTACATGAAAATGTAAACTGTAAATATTAATAAATAATAAGTAAAAGTCAAATACTAAATAATAAAATAGTAAATAGTAAATAAAATAATAAAATACTACATACTAAATGAAATAAAATTTATTAAATACTGTAGCCGAGCCCTAAAACTTAAAAAAAAATTAAAAAATGAAACAGAATAATAAAATACTACATACTTAATACTTAATAGTTAATGAAATAAAAATTATTATATACTGTAGCGGCTGAATGTAGCAGAGCCTTAAAAGTTAAAACTTTAAAAAATAAAAAAAATTAAAGATGATCCCTACCTCTTTCCACAGCAATGACGATGGCGACGACTTGTCCAAGCGGAGTCTTTTGCAGGCGAGTTGAGGCTTCCCAGGTGTGAGAGTAGAATTTCTGGAAGATTTTGCAGGTGATTCGAGGCTTCCCTGGTGTGATGTCGAAGTTACTACACAGGTAGAGTGACAAGCAAAGCCGCAGTCGAAGTTGAAGAAGCCGTATTCGAAGTTCGTTGGAGCTCTACAAGAGTGATGCTGAAGAAACGACTTGAAGATTTAATTGAAAAACAAAACGTTTTTGTAAAAATCGAGTGAAATAAGAGGTGGCTTGAATACAAACATTGTCGGCAGTTTTATAACAAAAAAACGCCTAAAAAAATCCCTAAAAAAACAAACGCGTGAAAAAACCCTAAAAAAAACGCTTTATGAGAATTTTGAATGATTTTTTTTTTTACCGTACGAATTATATCGAATTTAAACGAATTTAAAGGTTTTATTTGAAATTCGACGAATTTTGAATTTCATGATGAAATTCGGCCAAATATGGTGACTTAGTATATATGAGCTTGTTATAAATGTTGTATCCACAACAGGGGGCCTTGAAAAACAGCCATACCCATATCCATGTCTACGCAACTCTGCTTCAAAACGTAAGTGGAAACTAAAAACATTTTTTAAGAGAGAAACAAAACTAGTGCCATTAATTCTTAGCAAATAGCCACCTGTCAGCGATATGATAGGCCACAAATCAGCTTCTTAAAATAATCACTAGCTAACTGTTGCCTTAGGCAGTAGAATCAGGCTCTGATTTCACTTGGAATTTAAAAATAGGCATATATAGTGAAATATACATGTATTATGCACTGAACAAATAATAATCTTATATTCCAAGAGATAAGAATCAAAGAGAATATATAATTAGTTACAATTACAAAGGATTCTACAGGTAGCAAGGTATCCCTGTATGTAACTATTGATAACCAATAATTATTACTCAGGTTCATTGCATTAACGGATAGCCAATATCATGTTTTATATCAATTCTAGTTAAGGAAGATGCCAAAGTCATAATCATACCTCTGTCATTCCTTCCGTCAGCTTTTCCCACTCCTGAAGAACACTAGCTAAGTATGGCAATGACAAATCCCTGACTCATTAAGCATAAATCAATCTCATTAGTTACAGACACAATTATTAAATTCTGGAGGAGCTTTCAGACAGAAACTAATGAGTATGCATCTCACAAATAGTCAATTTCCATAGAATTGCAGTTTAAAAAACAATCAGCATAGCAAAACGAACAATAATTAAAGGTGTCACCAAGCAAAAGTATTGAATGTCAATATACATGCATTTGTATTATACAGTACTTGTATGGCCAAGGCACTATTTATGCAAAGGAAACAGTGATCATACTGTAACCCTTGATTATTATCTTTTTAATTTTCTCCATTAAATATTAGTACCCTAATGATGTTTCCCTTGTTCCTTATCTTGGTTTTCTTTTCTCATTTATCCACATATTCTTTGACCTAATAATCTCATTCCAAAAGTTGCCATTGTAATGTCCAAAATTCATTTGATATTACAGCTAGGCACTGTATCATCATAGGTCTTTCCACACTAGATTGCCAGCAGAGCTGTATTGCCACATGCATTTGCCCTTTCATTTCTAACACCAAATATGAGCAGACCTTAGGCCATAATGATATGCCTGGATATATAAATGATGAATCATCTTGTTTCATCTTTACAATCATCTCTTAAAAACACGTTTGTTAAGCAAAAAAGAACAATCTTCAAGTTCAATTTAAATCAAAATATTTGAGTTTTATACATCAACCAGAAAACCTACCTTAGCTTTCTGATCACAAGACCAATGAATTTTCCCTTTGACATATCTGAAAACTTGCTGTTGTGAGTAACACCATCATTGTATCTACGAGTACTAGCAGCTTTTCCATCCTCCTCCTCTTTGCCTGTTTTATGTGAAAATATCGAAGGTGGTGAATAAAGTGCCTCACAAAATATGTCCATGAGGCAAATTTTTGCATACTTCCCCACTTCGTACAGACACTGCAGATAAAGAAACAGGTTTGAATCATAACATGTTCAACAGGTGTGACAATCTAAAGATTAATGCAGCCTCACCCTGAGCTCTAAATATTTTACTACAACATAATGAACAATGTGCATAAAACAAGCACAGCTCTCAAAAACCAGAAAATGCATTAAAAAAGATTGGAAAATATCATTGATGTATGACTACTCATGGAGGTCATCTTAAGAGGACCAAAAAATGTACAGGTCAAATCCAACAAAAATAAAAAATTTAAATAACAGTATTTTCAGTTGAGGTTAGCTATTTTCATTGTTAAAATATTGTTGTCTATATGTAAATATTTTGAAGCTTTGCATCGAGAAAATTTTCAAATATTTCTCTTACAAAGCTATGTTTAAAATCAATAGATAATACAATTTTTCTAATTGTTCAAAAAGATTACATAAGGATTAGAAAATAACATTTACAAATAAAAATCTGTAAATTCAGTCTCTGTACCTTGTTCTCCTTATGCTTGTCCCACAAGTAAGCATGAGAGTGAGGATTCAATTTACTGTCTGATAGTCAGATGCATAAAAGTAGGACCTTTTCCCAGGGTACATTCCAAAATATATATATTCAAAATCAAACCTATCAAATCCAAAATCAATCAAAGCTCCTACATTGTTTATCATACATTAGAGATTAATTAATTTAATAGCCAAAATCGGTTATAAACTTGTAAGGTGAAAGGTCACCAACCCCTCGACTGAACAATTGATTAAATCAACCACCTATATTTGAGGATTACCTTTAATAGAGGAAAATATTATTGGCAATATCTTGCAGACATTGTTGTATATGTAGAGGCAACGGAAGAGTATGAGAGGTAATTTTCTGAGGCCATTGTAAGGAAGAAAATAAGGGAAGGAGATACAGGGAAAGCCAGGTTCTTAGTATGTTTGTATTGGTATAGACATTGATTGTAAGTTTCTTCTTATAATGAATGATGTTTTGTGGGGCCTTTTGCGCAAAAAGATTATCCCCACACATATACAGTGTGCCATGTTCTATAAGTACTCATTTTATTTAATTTTCCATTATTTTCTAATTCATTTTTTAAATGATAATCTGCTTAAATTAAAGATTATAATCCATTATCATGATATCAAAGCCTAGTTAGGTTGTGCTAATCATTTTTATAAGTGACTAAAGTGCAAGGGAAGCATTGATGTAATGTTCCCTTTGGGATATTCCTAGTTTTTGTCCTAAAATCACAATTCCAATTAAAATAAGAAATGTATATATTTAAGAATATAAATTTACCAATTGAAATGCCTTTTCTAAGATAAATCCTGGTTTAGGCCCCTGCACTCAATATTAGTCACTGGAAATTGATGTTAAATCATAAGCCATGATAACATCTACCATTACTAATATTAGTAGGCATAATGATATCATATAAACATTATTCATATTGAAATCCACTTAAAGCAATAGCCATTCCAAAGTATATTCCTATAATAGTCTCATTAGGAATTCATTTGAAGCGTTTGCAAACCGCAATCTTAAGGTTGGTCGCCCTTGTATTGTGAGAGCATGGAAGGTGAGTCGCCCTTCCATCCCAAGATTCACCTTCGAGGCTGGTCGTCCTCCTTGATCAAGCTAAAAGGTATGGAAGGTCAGTCTTCCATTCCACCCCCTGGCCCACAAGCATGGAAGGCCATTCTTCCATTCCATTTCGGTGTGCCATACTTGATAAGAGCATGAAGGTCGGTCTTCATCTCTCGTGAATCTGGAAGGTTGATAGGCCTCCCTATTTGCAATCCATTTCTCTAAATTCAAAATAGATTATTATACGAATCCCTTATCGCATATAATAAGGAGAAACATGTAGATTATTCACAAAGATCAATAATTTCTGCAAGTATCACTATTGCATGAACACATATATAAGTCCATAATTCTACTTATTTCTCAGATTTAACTTTTAATTAAAATTGCTGCTAATATTAATTCTTGTTCTGATTTCCAATTCTCTTTCTTTTCCAATCTTCTTATTGATGTCTTGGATGATCGATGTCTTAGTGATTGAGATTTGTATGATTCGAGACTAGAAAGGTTGATGCTTGAATAGTTGAAGTTTGAATGATGGATGTTTGTATGTTTGATTGATTGAATGAATTGATAATTTATGATGATGATTTTCTGATTGATTGTTTGCTTGATTTGATAATTGATGGTTGATTTGATGATGAGTGCTGGCTTGATGCATTGGTGAGTGATGATCAATAAGTGATCCATGAATGCTTGGAATGATTTTTCCTTTATACTTTATTGGTGAAATAGTCACTACTTTTCATAAGAATTGAGTCACCACCCTTCATTGCTGCCTTTTTGAGAATAATAAATTATTTTTCCAAATTGATCTCTCTTGCATGTCCTCCTCAAATGAAACCTTCTCCCCTTTATATCTTCTAAGGTAAGCGAGAAGTCACACCTCTTCATCATGTCTGCCCTTTGCAAGAGTCACAACCTTTCACAATTACCACCCTTTGAAAGATACAACCCTTCATAATTTCTGCCCTTTGAAAGAGTCACTTCCTTATTTTCTTCCCATTCCTTTCTTCTTCCATTAATCTCTCCTTGATTTCTATGCTCCCTTTTCTTTTTCCTTTTTTCTTTTTCAAATGAATTGTTCTCCCTTTTATATCTCATGTTTGAGGGAATCACAATCTTCATTTCATGCCTTCTGACCACTCATTAAACTTAATTAAATTTTAATTATATTATTTTATTTTTACTTTTTTTAATATTTTAATTTTCTTATTATTTATTATGAAATCCTATATCAAAAAGGGGACATTACTATTGAATTGCAAGAAAAAAGGCCAGTTAAAAGTACCATTATTACACCATTTCCAAGCTTGAACTATGTCACCTTACTACAAAATTGTTCAAGTTTCTATCTACCTTGGCATTTTTTGAATCGTTTGTACATAAGCTTTAATTTATTGGGATGCCATTTATTTGTTAAGTACAATTCTTTCTTATGAAGGGGTCAAGTTGTAATTAATTAGGTTGAAGCCTTTAAGAGCAAATGAAGCACTGAGTTACAGGAGAAAAGGGAAATTACAGGTATCATTATTACACCATTTCCTAGCTTCGACTATGCAACCTTATTGTAAAATTGTTCAAGTTTCTCTCTACTTTTTTTAGCATTTTTTAAATCATTAGTACACAATCTTTCATTTATCATTCCACCATTTATGTGTTTAGTACAGCTCTACTATAAGAAAAAAGGGATCAAGCTATAATTAATTAGGATGAAGCCTTTGTACATACAACTTACTCATTGTATTGGGCGAGAGCTCCATAATTTCAGCCGCAAATTTTCTCTATACCTTGCAAGCAATTTCCACAATTTAGGTGATCTTCCATAATTTTTGAGTTGTTTCCTATTTTGATCAAGTATTCAACTATAGCCCACTTAAAACTCCATGCACTATACCAATTTGCGGCCTCTACACCACCTACATGTCAAAAGACCTTTCAAAGATATTCTCAAGCAACCCCTCTCATGTCTCCTAAAAGATTGACCTAACATCAACTATTTTATCTTCAACTCTGCCATGTCCCTTTGATGCATTTTTTTGAATAGTTCACATTACTTGTGTATACTTCCACATTTTGCATTGTTAGAACCTAACGTTATTAGGTGTCATATCCTTCTAACATTTATATCTTGTTCTTATATAAGTTTATAAAACCTTATATATTATATACTTTATTAAGCATATCCCATCAATGCTCCTCGAGGATGCGTCCAATATCCTGGGAGCCCCATTTCCAGCAGGGGACATTTCGAAGATGTGGTGATGTCCACGAAACATCCCCCCCCACATCCACTTTTATGCCAAAATGTCAAAAACATCCCGGATTAGGCAAGAGATATTAGGTGATGGCCAAGGGATGTCCAAGCGTCCCTCGTCCATCCAAAGGATAACTACCTATCCCTTGCGGCCCAACAACTATGTAGTTATATTTAAAAAAACACATTTTTAAATTAAAAAAAAAAAGGGATGAGCGGGCAACTATGGCAACTATGCATTTCGCAGTATTTGGATGCGCACTTATTTGATATCTCTTAGTTTTGATGTTTGGCGAAGTGTGGTAATTGGTTATTTAATTCCATCACCTCTTCCATCGGATGCAGAAACAAATGCAAAAGCTATTGAAATGTCCCCGATTTAGCCCTACGCTCTTCAATTGGTTTAAGCTTATTCACGGAAACTAGTAGGCTAAGCAAAATTGGAAATTAGGGTTTCCTATTTTTAAGAAGGTTTCAGATGCAATTTTGAGGGCTTGCATGCAAGAGTTTTTGATGCATGTCTAGTGGAGCTTTCTGGGTTTTTGGAGAGCTTCAGAATGGTGTAACATGCATCTCCATCTGACAACCTTTTCAGGCACTTACTATTTATAGTAAAACATGTTGTCTTCCCAGTTTGTGTTCAGAAGGCGTTTCGAAACACTTATTATTTATAGTAAGTCATGATACTCCTCAGTTGGTGTTCAGAGGAAGTTTTGCAAACTTACTATTTATAGCAGTTTGCTATTTTTCATAAGTCTATTTTTTAGCAGTATCATTCTAGCAGCAATTCAATCATTTGAAGTTCAGTGTGGCTGATCAGTTTGGCTTTCTGATGGTTTTCAAGTTAACTTACTATTTTTGGCATTCACTATTTTTAGTAAGTCCATTTATGGCAGTGGCATCATCATCAACTTGGTTCAACTGGGCAATGTTAGTTTGTTAATTTTAGCAATTTGTCAGTTGCAGCTTGGGCGTTGCTCTTGGCTAACTCTTTGGACTAAGTTCTATATGTAGTCAATTTTATATTTTGAAGTTGTACCCCATGCCTAGGCTCGATGACTTCAAGTCGTTTTTAAAAAGGGGACATTAAGGGGTTGACTTGAGCATTTAACATTTATATTAAATGTTTTATTATTCAACTTAAATGTGGATGCCTAGAGGATGATAAGTAATGTTTTATTAATTCTAATAAATTAAATGCTTGAGAGGTGGCGTCCCTTGGAGGAAATTGAAGAGTTTCTTGGGGGAGTTTCAAGTTGATTCATTTTCCAGCTGAAGAGTTTATTTATTGATGCATTGCTCATTCATTCTCATCTTTGGAAAATATTCTAAAGTTATGTTGTTGATTTGAAATCCAGAATCCAACTAAGGGAAAGCTTAGCAAATTTACTCTATTCTTCGGGCCTGAAACTATGGTTCCCTAGATGGTGATTTGAGACTATACTTCATCCAAAATTACATATTGAGCATTACTGTGGAGTTTTGGTGAGATATTTCCAGTTTTCATGTTGCGGGTTATTGTTTGGCTAAAGGAGATTTTCATATACAGCTTTTGGTATGATTTTTATTTGTTTGTGGGTATTGAAGCAATGGATTTCTATGGCATGGGCGCCCCTTTCCATGCAATTTCAGATTTTAATTTGAAGTTTTTGATTTTTAAATGAAGTTCGCCCCTTTTTGAGGTCGTACCTTGCCTGCGACTACCTTGCAGTTCGTGTTTACTTATTTGGAGAGCTTTTGATACAGTTTTGGTGTTGGACATTGAGCGCCATCCTCCTAGAAAGCTTTTGCAATTTATTTCAAGTCATTCAGAGAAGTTTTGAGGATGCAATGAACATTTTGGTGATAGCATAGTTGTTGGTAATGCTTTTTCAAATTGTTGTTTTTTTATATCAGACTTATTTCAATTTCTGATTTTGGTTTCTATCTTCAATAATTGAGAAATTATCAAGTGGGAGATCATCTATTTCATAGTGTTTTGTAAAGAGTGTAATAACACTTGAAAATTCCAGTTGTTTTTCATTGTAAGGCTGTAAACAGTAGTACCGTTCCAGTCATTTAACTTGCTGCATATTTTAGTGGTAATTTTCACATATTTGTAACCCCTGGATGGTTTACCGTCAATGTGGAGAGAGAACAAACTAATCTCTCATTTATCACCCACTGAAAAGTGGTGAATTCTCACTATTGAGTGGATGCCTGCCGCAATGGATGAATTAGTTTGAAATTGTAATGCCCTTTCTCCCCACTAATTTAAGTGGTAGCATTGAATCTCTCATGACTGGTTCACCGCCTCTTTTTGTTTTTAGTTGTATTTACTTTTAGTTATAATTCAGTTTCCTCCGCCATATGTTAGCACCTCACCCACACTGGGTATTGTGTGCACATTTTTGGCGTTGAGTGTTTTTCATTTGGTTCTCTTTTGAAGCTAATGCTAATCAATTGGAGTAGTGCCGGTTTGTGTTGTGATAATTCAAGGAAAAAATTGGTTGGCACATTTCAGTGGTATCAGAGTCTGTTTTCTTGCCATCCTATGAGTTTCAACGCTTCGATTATCAAATGAGAGTCAGAGAAGACCGATACTACATCCGAAACCAAAACAAAGTTTAGTTTCAGCTTCAAAAGTTTTTGAAGTTGACACTTTTTTCAAAGGTTTGAGAAACCTTGTCTTGTCAAATTAAGGTATGGCTAATGAAGAAGAGATGAAGTTGGCAGAGACACTTTATATGGCTGGAAAGAGTCTTGACAAAGAATTTCAGTCAAGGTAGAATGAGGAGAACATTCTTCATTTGTTAGAACAGTGTTTGAAGCAAGTGAAGCAATCACCTTCGGAGGAAATGCAGTTGGCATTAGTTCCTGCAGTGAATTTTTTGAATCGGCCCTATTGGCTGAGGCATCTTGATGAAGAAGTAAATTTGTTGGTTACTTCATGCCTCAGTGAAGTGATGAGAATTTTAGCACCCTTGGTGCCCTATGATGATAAAACTATGAAGAGAGTTTTTCATATGTTCATGGAAATTTTTCAAGATCTTGATGAAACTGATAGCAATTAGTACTCCAGAAGAGCTGCTATACTGAAGATCTTTTCAAAACTCAAAACAAATGTGTTGCTGATAGATTTGGGTATGCAAGATCGAATATATTATTTGATCCATTACCTCTTCATTTCAACTTGGAGTGAACAAGAGGAGGATGTAGTTGCAGCAATGAGAGACATTTTAGTTTTGATTATCAATGAGATGGATGACATTCCAAAATCCGTCCTATCTTTCCTACTTAACATTCATGAACAAGAAGGAAAGAATTTTTCTACTGCTGGTATGATAATCAGAGATTTGTTCAAACAGTGTGAGGGAAAATTGAAGCCTCACTTGACGAAGACAAAGTAAATAAATAAGGTGGTCAATAATGCAAAAGATGGAAATAAAATGTTGTTTCTCAATAATTCTAAGGCGGTTTTTCAAGAAGTACCTATTGATATGCAGTTGTTCACACATGCTGAGGATGAGTGCAATGAGGCAACATCAGTTTTGAATACACATGAAAAGTTTATGACAAGTAATCAAGAAGACTCCCTTGGTATGCTTGTGACAAATAATGGAGATTTAGGTGGTCTTGAGTTCATTCATCAAACTAGGCTCTTGGAGAAAGATTCTTATGAAGATATCAATTTTGTTGAGTTGGGAGCTTTCTCATTCAAAGAATCACCATTCCAAGTGAAGTATGAAGGGCAATTTCCTTTTGATCAAAATAATCAGCCCTTCAACATTTGGGATTCAGGTGTGAAGGCACCTAATTTTGTTAAGGAACTTGTATGGGATAAATTTCCCTTTCGTCCCAATAAAGAACAAAATTTTGATTTCACTGCAAGCTTTGAGAGGGCCCTTGGAGGAGAAAATGTCTTTGACAAAGAAGTTTGCATGGATAAGCCCCATAATGAACCCTTTAAGATGGTTGCAACCACTAAGGAAGAATTTGTTGCTGCGAAAACTTTCAGGACTGCGATCAATAATGACTCATTGATCATGTTGGGGGCTTCTTCAGTATATAATCAAGGAAACAGTGAAGGGGAAATGGAGCTTGAAGACCACAGGGCCCTTGATGATAAAGATTTTAAAGAGGTTATCAAATTCAAATCAAATTTACCACATCATGAAGCTGATCATAAACAAAGGCCCGAAGAATTGGTAGGATTTGATTCTCTTCATGACCTTGAGCATTTTCAATTGGTGGGTGGTGAAAGACAAGAGTCTTGGAGCAGCTACGGGGGCAGCAAAGACAAGAAATAGAGTTCTGATTTTGAAATACAGTTGATCAACAGTTCACCATCCTTGCACTTTTGTGAGTGGAAAGGTGAATTCATGTTTTCCATTGAGGATAAGGTGCATGCCTTATTCAAATTTGACCACTCATATAGTTCGATTGAAGAGAGACAAGAAGAAGTTTGGGATGGAGTCACTCTCTTTAATCTGCAATCTATTAAAGACTCCTTAGTGATTATGAAATCAGAGTATCTATGTTGGATTAAAAATCGGGATTACGCCTACGAATTCACAAAGAAGATCATTGATGTTTTTCAAGGGAGTGAAAGAAAGGTTGATAAGCTTACCCTTGAACTTGAATCAACGAAGTGCGTGTTAGAGAATGCTTAGTTGGGTGTAATGGAGGTTGGAGACCAGCTAGCTGATTTCAAACATCTCAAAGAATGTGAGGACGAATTATACTCTGTAATTGATAATCCTCCAAGCTTGCTTGTAAGTGAATGCATTAGAGGTTTAGAGAATTCAGTCTCCATATGGGAAGTGTTGATTCATGACGACTTCCCCATTTTTGACACCAAGGTATTGTCAAAACATGTTTTTTACATGCCTGACAGTTTATCCTTTGGATTGAGTAATGCTCACACTAACCTACCTTGGGGATGGATTTGAAGACAATGTTTGTTTCAGGCTCCCTTGTTTTTGAAGCTTTCTTGGATAGACTTCAGTGGTTCACCAAAGAAGTCAATAAGTTTATGAGTGTGCATTCGGAGTTGATTGGCACTCAGGATTGTGTTGTGAATTTCTTTAGGGGTGTGGTGGATCATTCTTGGTCAGGTATTTTTGTTTGGCACCCTCGATGTGGAATGAAAATCTTTTGGGTTATGGTAGGAAGGTTCCTTGGAGGGATAAGGATCACAATTTCAGAATTAATGGTGATGTTCCCTTCCTTACCAGCCACTTGATGATCCCATTTGTTAATCAACAAATGGATTGGAGAGAAAAATTGAGCAAAGAATGGATCTTTGTTGTGATGGAACTGTTTAAATGGGTGTTCCCAGCTTCGAATCTAAGCAGATTGGTCAGATTGAATGAGAATTTTCAGTATAGCAGCAGCTGTTCTTTTCTTAGCATGTTCATTTCTCTTAGATCAGATGTTGAATCATTCAATTTTCACTTGGTGGGCAGCTGGTATGCTCATATTTACATTTCACAATCTCTTTTCAGAGATGATTTTTGGCCTCAAGTAGGAAAAATGGTGATTCGAACTGATCAAACAAAAGATACTCTCTCAATTTTTTCTTGATTTTCAACGACAAATACAATGTAATCATGCACCCGTTAAGGTTAGCTTCAAACCAAAACGATGTGGAATAGTAACTCTAACCAAGAATGCGCCCTAAGACCCGATAAGGGAGGAGGGGTGGGCATATGGTCAGAGGATCCCTAGGATCTAAATAATCAATAACTGAAATGATTACAATTGAAAGAGAAGAATTAAACTCAACAGCAAGAATGTGCACACAAGATCCTTTAGAAAGCGAGGTGCTAACATATGGCGGAATGCTAATTACAAAACTGAAAGAACTTAGGCGAATAACCAGCCATGAGAGAATTTTCACTCTTCCACTAAAACAGTGGGAGGAAAGAAATTACAAATAAACAATTCATCCGCTGCGGCAGGCATCCACTCATGAGTGGGAATTCACCATTTTTCCAATGCGTACAATGAGAGAATTAGCAAATTCTTTTTTCCACACTGGCGATAAACCATCTAGGGGTTACAATGTGATAATTAAACACAAATAAGCAGCAATTAAATAGGTTGAAACAGTACTACTGTTATCAGTTTTACAATGAAGAGAACTACTGCCAATTATAAGTGTTTTTCAATAGAATCAAAGTACAACTGATAGATAATGATCTCTCTCTATAATACCCTTCGGAATTATTGAAAAACCAAATCAAAATCTGAACATTACGCAATCTGATTTTTAAACCAGCAAACTGTGAATCAATGAAATGTTCATAACTCTTTCATTTTACCTCCGAATGGTATGAAATGAATTGCAAAGGCTCTTTGGAGGATAGACGCCCAAATTGCAACACTAAAACCGCTTCAAAAACCTTCCAAATGCTTGGCACGAATTTCAATGCCCTCTCTGAGACGTACGGCCTGACTGAAGAGCGATTTTGCTTTAGAAAATCAAAGACTTGAAATTAAATTCTGAGTTTTTGTGAGAAGGGGCGCCCATGGTTTGCAATCATGTGGCATTAATACCCAGAACAAGATTTAAATCAGACAAGGAGCTATGAACAAAAGATAGATTCAGCTATAGATGAACCAGCAACTACAAAATTGATAAAAACTCCAAAATTCTTCAACAATTGAGCTCCATCTGCTAGTCTAAAAGAGAAGCAACAATAAGACCAACTAGGTGTTATTTTTCAAACATGAAATTGGATTGAAACTAGGAGATAAGCATCCCTCAAAGTAAAAACCAAATTGTCATTTCAACAACATAACATTAGCATAAGTTCATGGATGAAAAATGTTGTAGCAAAGCTTCACTTTTATAGAAATAGAGATGACTCTTCAGATTCCAAGCAAGGGACTCCCAAAAGACATTTGAAATATTTTCAAATTCCAAAATAATAAAACTCCCTCAAAATGGCGTCCAACTTCAAGGCACAAGAAACTTTTATTAAATGTTTCTTAATTAATTCCTTAATGAAGGCGTCCCCCTTCATGGCCACTTTTTAACACAACTTAAAGTTATTTCACTAGGCCAAGAGGTCAACTGAAAAATATAGCATTCATGCCTTTAATTTAACTTTTCACCAAATAAAGCTTTTAAGCTAGAATTGAAAATCACCTTATTGCTCCGACTGAAGAGAAAACTAATTGAAGTGCTGACAACTGAGATACTGCCAAAAATAGAATTTCCTATAAATAGTAAATTCCGAGAAATACCACAAAAACCTCCAAACAAGGAAACCCTGATTTCACCTCACAAGTCTACGGGCCTTTGGGATAGGCTGATGAGCAATTGAGTTGATCACTGATGAGAAGGGGACATTACATCAAAACCAGTTTTTGGAAAGAGTTTGAGTTCTTTTCAGTGATTATCTGCACACATTCTTTGGTATCTATGTTTAGGGCAGCGATTTAGCAGTAAGTTTTTCTTGGAGTCTTTTCAGTTATATCAATTTACTTCAAAGACGGCATTATACATCTTCATGGAATTTTGAGGATGTGATGGGGGATCTTTTGCAAGGAGTTGCTCTTCTCTTTGCAAGATGTGTTGGAAGAGTCACATATGTTGTTGTGACTCTATTTGATGTTATGAGGAGTTATGTTGAGGAGCATGTTTATGAGTTTAGTATTTTCTTCTTAATGCTCAGGATTGTGTTTGACATTGGCTTTGCAGATTTTAACTCCTCAGAGTTTTCAGGACATGAGATGCTGCAAGATTTTGATTTCAGTTTTTCCAGGCCTATCAGTTTGGATCTCAGATATGGTGACTCTTCAAGGTTACAAAAAAGATTAGAGCAGTCTTGGAATATTGGATATGTTTATGTGATCAGTATGGCACAGCATCAGCATGGTGGGTCTTTACAGAGATGGATTTGGGACCCTGGGATCCTACTTGGCATAGTAAGGATCAAACTTCTTTCTCGAAGTGTGGTAGCATTGCTTGAGGACAAGCAATTTTGGGAAGAGCAGACTGTAATATCCCTGATTTAGCCCTAAGCTCTTTCAATTGGTTTTAGCCAATTTTCGGAAACTCGAAGGCTAAGCAAAATTTGAAATTAGGGTTTCCTATTTTTTAGAAGATTTCAGATGCAGTTTTAAAGGCTTGCATGCAAGAGTTTTTGATGCATGTCTAGTGGAGCTTTCTGGGATTTTGGAGAGTTTTAGAATAGTGTAACATACATCTCCATCTGACAACTTTTTCAGGCACTTACTATTTATAGTGAGTCATGTTGGCTTCCCGGTTTGTGTTCAGAAGGCATTTGGAAACATTTACTATTTATAGTAAGTCATGATACTACTCAGTTGGTGTTCAAAGGAAGTTTTGCAAACTTACTATTTATAGCAGTTTGCTATTTTTGGTAAGTCTATCTTTTAGCAGTATCATTCTAGCAACAATTCAATCATTTGCAGTTCAGTAAGGTTGATCAATTTGGCTTTCTGATGGTTTTGAAGTTAACTTACTATTTTTGGCATTCACTATTTTTAGTAAGTCCATTTATGGCAGTGGCATCATCATCAACTTGGTTCAGCTTGGCAAATGTCAGTTTGCTAATTTTAGTAGTTTGTCAGTTGCAACTTGGCGTTGCTCCTGGCTACCTCTTTGGCCTAAGTTCTATACTTAGTCAATTTTATGTTCTTAAGTTGTACCCCATGCCTAGGCTTGATGACTTCAAGTCGTTTTTAAAAAGGGGACATAAAAGGGTTGACTTGAGCATTTCACATTTATATTAAATGTTTTATTGTTTAACTTAAAGGTGGGTGCCTAGAGGATGATAAGTAATGTTTTATTAATTCTAATAAAGTAAATGTTTGAGAGGTGGCGTCCCTTGGAGGAAATAGAAGAGATTTTTGGGGGAGTTTCAAGTTGATTCATTTTCCAACAAAAGAGTCTATTTATTGATGCATTGCTCATTCATTCTCATCTTTGGAAAATATTCTAAAGTTATGCTACTGGTTTGAAATTCAGAATCCAGCTAAGGGAAAGCTTAGCAAATTTACTCTATTCTTCAGACTTGAAACTATGGTTCCCTAGATGGTGATTTGAGACTATACTTCATCCAAAATTACATATTGAGCATTACTGTAGAGTTTTGGTGAGATATTTCCAGTTTTCATGTTGCTGGTTATTGTTTGGCTAAAGGAGATTTTCATATACAGCTTTTGGTATGATTTTTATTTGCTTTTGGGTATTGAAGCAATCAATTTCTATGTTATGGGTGCCCCTTCCCACACAATTTCAGATTTTAATTTGAAGTTTTTGATTTTTAAATGAAGTTCGCCCCTTTTTGAGGCCATACCTTGCCTGCGGCTGCCTTGCAATTCGTGTTTAATTATTTGGAGAGCTTTTGATACAGTTTTGGTATTGGACATTAAGCGCCATCCTCCTAGAAAGCTTTTGCAATTTATTTCAAGTCATTCAGAGAATTTTTGAGGATGCAATGAACATTTTGGTGATAGCATAGTTGCTGGTAATGCTTTTCCAAATTGTTGTTTTTTTATATCAGACTTATTTCAATTTCTGATTTTGGTTTCTATCTTCAATAATTGAGAGATTATCAAGTGGGAGATCAACTATTTCATTGTGCTTTGTTAAGAGTGTAATAACACTTGAAAATTGCAGTTGTTTTTCATTGTAAGACTGTAAACAATAGTATTGTTCCAATCATTTAACTTGCTGCATATTTTAGTGTTAATTTTCACATATTTGTAACCCCTGGATGGTTTACCGTCAGTGTGGAGAGAGAACAAACTAATCTCTCATTTATCACCCACTGAAAAGTTGTGAATTCTCACTATTGAGTGGATGCCTACTGCAACGAATGAATTAGTTTGAAATTGTAATGCTCTTTCCCCCCACTAATTTAAGTGGTAGCGTTGAATCTCTAATGATTGGTTCACCGCCTCTTTTTGTTTTCAGTTGTATTTACTTTCAGTTATAATTCAATTTTCTCCGCCATATGTTAGCACCTCACCCACACTAGGTCTTGTGCGCACATTCTTGGCGTTTAGTGTTTTTCATTTGGTTCTTTTTTGAAGCTAACGCTAATCAATTGGAGTAGTGTTAGTTTGTGTTGTGATAATTCAAGGAAAAAATTGGTTGGCACATTTCAGCTATGAATGTTATCTTGTCTGGTTTGGCAAAAACTAAATTTGTGAAGGTTATGCATTGTGAGACAACTCATGAGGTTTGCGACAAGCTTCAATAAACATATGAAAGAGATGATCAAGTCAAGAAGGCAAAGCTTTAGACACATAGAAGACATTTTGAGAGTCTCAAGATGCAGGAAGAAGAAAACGTTGTTGCTTATTTTCTACATGTAGATGAAGTTGTCAAGACAATCAAAGGTTATAGGAGAGAAGATTGAGGAGACGTTGTTTAGAAAATCTTAAGGACTCTTCCTTTGTGTTTTGATGCAAAGGTTTCAACTATTGAGGAGATGAAGGATTTTGACAAATTGATGGTAGATGAGCTATATGGTATTCTCTCAGCCTATGAGATGAGAGCAATGCCTAATAAATCAATCAAAAAGGAGGCAGCCTTCAAAGTTTCGAAAAAGGGAACAGACCAATAGCTTACAACCAGTGATAGTTCAGATGAAGATTCAGATATTGATGAGGCACACTTCATAAGGAAATTGAAGAGGGGTTCAAGAAGATACAAAGGCAACTTGCCTTTCAAATGCTAAAGCAATGCCTAATAAATCAATCAAAAAGGAGGCAGCCTTCAAAGTTTTGAAAAAGGGAAAAGACCAACAGCTTACAACCAATGATAGTTCAAATGAAGATTCAGATACTGATGAGGCACACTTCATAAGGAAATTGAAGAGGGGTTCAAGAAGATTGAAAGGCAACTTGCCTTTCAAATGCTTCAACTGTGGCAAGGTAGGACACTTTGCTTCCAAATGTCCTTATGTTAAAAATGAGGACAGCAATAGTGAAAAGAAACCAAAACATCTCAAAAAGGGGTATCAAGGAAAGAAGCATAAGTTTAAGAAATTTGCAAAAACTTTTTACTCAAATGATCATAATAGCTCCACAGAAGATAGTTATGCTCCATAGAAGATAGTTATGAAGTGTCTTCAATAAAAGAAATCTTATTTATGGCTAAAGAGGTAAATATGCCTGAGATTGAAGATGAAGATATAGAAGATGAGCAAAATGATGAAGAAGGTGAAGTAGATCTTGAAGCATAACTTACAAGTGCTTTAAGTGAAATCAAAAAACTTAGGAAGAAAAATCAAAACTTGAAGTTGCAACTACAAGAACACAATGAAACAAAAACTAAGACATCTCAAGCACTTGAAGAAGCTGCAAAACTGATTATTGACTTGAAGGTTTAGATCGAAGAAGCAAAGAGGATTAAGGAAGAAATCAAAAATCAACTAAGGTTAAAAGAAGAGAATGAAGAGAGACTTGAAGCTGAAATAGTTTCACTGAGAAAATTAGACAAATCAATGTTAGGACTAAATAATGAGGTGATAAATCATAAAAGTTCTGTGTCAGCCAATAAAGGTGGAGTTGGATTTGAAGAAGGTCAAAGTTCCAAGCCTGCAAAAGAACAGTGAAAGAGCAACATTGGTAGCACAAAAGGTTTGCAACCAAAAATCAGAAATAGCACTTTGAGAAGACCTCCTATTTCAAGGCAAACTCACATGACCAGGTTTAGCAATTCTTTCTTTCGTGCAATCATTTTGGTCACAAGGCAGCAAACTGTAGAGTTTATGCAAAAAATGATTTCAGAAATGTGAATAGAAATCAAAGATACTTGAGTAGGAATTCTTTTGCACCTTTGATGAATTACAATGTTATGTGTTATTAATGCAATAACTTTGGTCATACTGCAATTTTGGTTGAAAAGGAAAAAGGAAGAGCAACAAGTGGTTGAAAAAGATGTTAATAAGAAATTTTGGAGGAAGAAGTTCGGAGTGGTTTCACTGTTGGAAATATTGTCATTGATGTCAAAGATCAGATTGAGAGTGACAATGACACAAAGAGAAATGAGAACTTTTGTAATACCTTATTAGGCAAATCAAGAAGTTAAAGCAGAATAGTAAGCAGAACCGAAGGCACTATTATCAAATCCTATTAGCAGATTAAAGTACAGATCAGATTAAATATATAAGTATGACTTCTGGATCAGATTCATCATATACACCAGCAAACTATGCAAACAGATTTCATACAAATATGTAATCTTCGGATTACGTAGCTATGCAAACAGAAATCCTCACAAATCAGATTGTTAAATGCAGATTGCTAATATTGTTGAGCAACGTAATTATGACAATATTGCTAAACAAACAGCAAACTAATATGAGTTATGACAAATGGTGCGATTACTCTTTTGAAGAAATACGATTAAATTCTGAAATGATCATTTATAAAACGCGACGAATTTAGCATATAAGACAAAAAAAAAGGAAAGCACATAAGTTCAAAGAGGTAGGGGTTGTTATAAATAAGGAGTCTTGAATAAGACAAAATTAGAATGAAACAAAAAATGAATAGAGACAAAAATAAAGAGAACAGCGATTAAAGCCACTTATAGTGAGAAAGACAAAAAGAAAAAAAATACAAAAGAAGAAAAGGATAAAAATGAAAAGGACAAAGCAGATAAGACAAGAATAAAAGTCTACGTTTCATAAGTTTTAAAGGGCGGCGCTTCACAAAAAATCGTCCAAGTAAAATAAAGTTTATTTTAACTCAGGCAGCGTGATAATAAAGTCATGAATTAATTAAGCAATGGTATGATTTTATCATAAGTTAAAGGCAGGTTATATACAATTTAATAAGAGGTGCGATTTATTTGTAAGAGTTCAATCTTCAGCCTCAAAACAAAAGGTGCAATCTTAAATAAGATAAAATTACGTAAAGGACAAAATTAAAGAAAAGACAAAACTCAGATTACTTTTATGAAGAGACACGAGTTATATACAATTTAATAAGAGGTGCGATTTATTTGTAAGAGTTCAATCTTCAGCCTCAAAACAAAAGGTGCAATCTTAAATAAGATAAAATTACGTAAAGGACAAAATTAAAGAAAAGACAAAACTCAGATTACTTTTATGAAGAGACACGAGTTATATACAATTTAATAAGAGGTGCGATTTATTTGTAAGAGTTCAATCTTCAGCTTCAAAACAAAAGGTGCGATCTTAAATAAGATAAAATTACGTAAAGGACAAAATTAAAGAAAAGACAAAACTCGGATTACTTTTATGAATAGACACGATTAGTATTGTGAATAGATATATGACTCTTGGGAAAGATATGATTCTTAAGATACAAATAGAAGTTAGAAATGAATGTGAGTAAAAAATGTGGTGTGGAATTAATGCTATATTTTTGAAACACAAGTCAAGTAGAGAGGAGTTGTGTGTGTAAGATGTATATAATCTGAAGATATAAAAATGGCTGTGTATGGAGTGAAAACAAAGGAGTATATAAATACACAGCAGATAAGAGGTTTGAAAACAAACAGATATAGAAGGCATATGAGTTGTGTGTGTGTGTGAGTATAAAAGATTATATCATCAAATACAAGCAGACTTGAGGCAGAATTAAAGTGAAATTGAAGGCAGATATCAGTGTAATGCTACAAAGTGATTTATGAAATAGAACATATATGGTGCATCATTTAAAAACAGATTGGTAAAAAAGAATAAGTAAAGATTTGGGAAGAAGAGTATAATGCAGATTTGGTAAAGAAGATGATTTCATCATAAAGTAAACCATTAATATCATCATCTATTGCAGAGATAAGACAAGAAGATAAACTGTACCTGTTGAGCAGATTTTGTATGAAGAGAATTTAAGAAACAGATTTGTATGTGGAAGAAAGGTAAATTCATCATATGCTGATTTGTGTGAATATCTTTCAAGAAGTATAACAGTGGGATTCAAGAGGAAGAGTGTTTGAGCAGAATTGTCCATCATCCGTTGAGGAAGCAACATTGAAGGTGGAGGATTATTCTTGACATTATTATCTTTGCTAAGTTGGTGTTTGGCAAGTGGGAGTTGGAGCTTCCGGTAGGTTGGTGCCTATGAACATTAGCGGTTGGTGCTCCTTGTAGATTGGTGCCTACTGAACTATAAATTGATGATTCAAGTAGGTTGGTGCCTACTATCATTGTAATTTCATATAAACACTAAAATACAATTGTTGGAGTCAACTTGTTTATATTGTTTCATATTGCATAGTTCATATTGTGCTAGAAGTTAAGGTTGTGAAAGGTAAAAGTTTGTTGATATACTTCCCGCCCTGCGTCCCCCGCCCCCCACTTCTCAGTATATCTTTGTGCTCTTCATTCACTCCATCCTTGAGAAGGTGTTTTGACTCAAGGGGAGCCTTCATTGTTATTTTTTATCAGCCTCGTTTCAGTTCTGCAGGTTGTTTCAGTTACGCAGGTTGCTTCAATTATGCAAGATGTTCAGTTTGTCATTGATGTCAAAGGGGGAGTAGTGAGTCAAGGGGAGCGGCTTGGTTTCAGTATTGGTTTCAAGGCAATTTGGTTTCAGTATTGGTTTGGTTTTAGGAGTTTCCATCAATCGCAAAGGGGGAGATTGTTGGAACATTTTGTCATTAATGTCAATGAGTTTGAAATGGTTGAGTGGCCATTGCTCATAATTTATACGTATTTGAAATGTTGCAATGGCTTACCTCTGCAATCAATATAGCTTTGTTTGTCGAATTTTGAATAATGTTCTTCTAAGAAGTTTGGAGTTCTTTGATCATTATTTTTAGAGTCCTCCATGGCAGATTTGCCAGGTCAAGTGTTATGTCCAGTCAAATGCCATGTCAGATTTTATTGTCAATATTTGTCAGCAAGATGTGGATCATTTGTGTCAGCCAAGTGACACATAGCAAGTGTTTCTTATGCCTTGTTTGTATTGAATTCTTCAAGGGACGTGTCAAAGGTAGTGGTACATTCTATAAGTAACGCCTTGCTAATTATTGCAGCGGCTTATGGCTTCAGATTTATTTGTTGATTTCCATTTTATCATGGGCAGCTTGTGTTCTTAAAGTTTGGGTGTTTCTTTTTATTAAAAGATTCTTTTAAAATCTTCTAACACTAGTTGGGCGACAACTTCTCCTTACCGACGGCTTATGGATTTCATGTTGTCATGCTTTCTATTTATCATCATCGCTTCATGTATAATCTCTCAGCTGTTACAATTTTTAAATTTATGTCATGCGACTTCAAAAAGACAATGCGATCGCTAAAATAGTAAAATCTGATTGATACCATTTATCACTGGTGTGAGCTATGTAAAAGAAAACGCACTCGATCTATGTTTCCTGCTCCATGAAATTTTGTTAGGCGGCGTCTGATTTTTAATGCAATCTAGAGGTCAAGGTTTTGAATTCTATAGTTTTCTTTTTAGAACAATTGTCTTGTGAGTATTTCGCAATCCGTAAGTGTGCTCAGGTGCAGAGTTTTTTGAAATATTGGAGGCAACGTGTTGAAGGATTTAGTGGTATTCTTAATGCTTGAATCGTATTTCTAAAGGTGTCGGTTTTGCATCAAGATCGCTCCTATGCCTTCACCCAATGCATCACACTCAAGAACAAAAGGTTGGGTGAAGTTTGGAAGTGCTAGAACTAGGCAACTACTCATCACCTCCTTGAGCTTGTCAAAAGCTCGTTGTGCCTCATCTGACCAACTAAATGCACCCTTCTTAGTCAAGTCTGTCAAAGGTGCTCCCAACTGTGAAAACCCTCTCACAAAGCGTCTATAATAACTGCATAATCCACAGAATCCTTGTAGCTCTGTAAGTGTCCTAGGTGTTGGCCAATCAAGTATTGATTGTATCTTTTCCTGGTGAACCTGTGCCCCAAATACAAGATCTCCTTAAGGCCAAATTCGCACTTCCAGGCCTTCGCATATAGTGACTATTCCTCCATGATAGTCAAAATCTCATCCAACTGCCTCAAATGATCCTCCCAAGTCTTGCTATATATGAGCAAGTCATCAAAGAATACCAAGAGGAACTTACGCAACTGCTTCTTGAAGATGTGCTTCATGCATGACTGAAATGTAGCAAGTGTGTTTGTCAAACCATACGACATGACCGAAAACTCATAATGTCCATAATGGCACCGAAATGCAGTCTTATGTATATCCTGCTCTTTGACTTTGATCTGATGGTACCCCGAGCGAAGATCTATCTTGGAAAAGTAGACTGTACCATGTAACTCATCCAATAACTCATCAATCTTGGGTATTGGGTACCTATTCTTAATAGTTTTCTTATTGAGAGTTTTGTAGTCGATGCACATCCTCATCATCCCATCCTTCTTCTTCACCAGGACCACCAAAGAAGCAAAAGGACTAGAGCTCCATCTAATATGTCCCATCTCAAGCAATTCCTTGATTGCTTTCTCGATCTCATCCTTAAATTTCTTAGGATGACAATAGGGAGTGGTGATGACTGGTTTGGCCCCCCTCTTCCAACTCAATGGTGTGCTCAAATCCTCGGTTAGGTGGCCTCCATGGCGGTATCTCTCCAAACACCTTATCATGCTTCCCCACGAGCTCCTGAATGTCAATGTGGTATGGTTGATCTGAATCTGGAGTCTCCTTAGTAGTAATCAAACACTCTGCTACCCATTCTACATCACCATGTCGAAAGATGCTCTCCATGCATTTAGCTGACACCACCTTTGGCGCCCCAATAGTTATGCCTCTAAGTACCACTCTCTTGCCATCTGCTGCTCTGAACTTGAGCTCCATGGTTTGAAAGTTTTGTGAATATTTCCCAAGTGAATGTAGCCATTGAATCCCAAGGATAGCATTTGTGTCATCTAAGTCCACCACATAGAAATCATCAATGACCATATAATTGCTCAATGTGATAGGCAACTGTGAAACCCTCCTAGTGCAAGACATGTTATACCCATCTGCCACCATCACATTAAAACCTTCAAAATCTTCTACCGACAACCCCTGCTTTGCCACCCATGTTGCATCAATGAAGTTGTGGGTGGCCTCACTATCAATCAATATTGAAATACGTTGTCCCTGCAAAGCTCCTCTGACTCTGGAGGAATTGAATCTAGGGGTCCTTGACAAAGTAGCAATGGTGCTACCCTTACCCTTCTCCTGAGGTTGCTCCTCATCCAAACTATTGTCCTCACTACCTTGTGTATGTCTATCCTCATCACTGTCTTCACTCTCTGATACTACCTCAATGAAGTGAACCTTGCCATTACCTAGGCAACAGTGTCCAGGCTCCCAGTGTTTTCTGCAATGATAGCATATTTTCTTTCTTCTACACTCTGCATGATCCTCTTCTTCTTTTATGCTCTTGTTGGGTCGTTCCTTATGAACAGACTTCTTGCCCTTATCCTTGTGTGAGGAAGAACTGTGAGATGTATATTTATTCTTCAGATTGCTTGCGAACTTGTTCTTTTGGTTGCTAGACTCCATGTCTCTAGCTTTCTTGATTGGCTCCTGTAAAGAAGTAGGGTTGAGAGCTTTAACCCAACCTCTCAAAGGATCCATCAAACCATCCATAAATAAAACCAGCAACCTTCATTCTAAGATATCGATTACTAGGACAGCCAACCTCTGGAAATCAGCAACGTAAGTATCCAATGACCCCCACTGTTTCAACTGAGCTAACTCCTTGAACTAGAGTTCAGGATCCTTGACATCAAATCTCTCAATCAACCTCACAATGAATTATGCATAGGATTTGATCTGATCATGGCCCATTGTCACTAAACCGTGATGCCACCACTCATGTGCAACTCCATCCAAATGTATAGTAGCATATTTGATTGCTTCATCCTCGGGCATAGGATTAAGCTGAAAATAAGTATCAACCTTTTGCACCCAAGCTCGTGTTGATGTCTTCCCAGATCCATCAAAATAAGGCAAACTCAATTTGCCTACCTTCCTCTTGAGTTCATTGTGTTGCTCTCGATTACCCCTATCGGGTTTGTGTCTCATCGTCAAGTCTATGTATTCACGGAGGGAAATATTATGCTGGAACCCTGGGCTAGCATTAAGCCACTCTTGTCTAAGTTGCTCCTGCAGCTCAATCATTGGGAGCTCATTATCTTCTTGTGGCTCTTCTCTATTTGGGAAGACTGGCATCATGGGTCTCGACACTGTTTGTGTAGCCCGATGATTAGGAGTCCTGTTGTTGACTGAATTGTCCCCTTGACCATTATTTCCCCCATTCATATTGTTATAATTATTGATCGTATTTCTTATCAAAAGATTCATCATTTGTGTTAATTGCTCTTCTAAATGTGCTCTCATGAGCGCTTCACCTGATAACTCTTCTCTTTTTTGTTCTTCCCGACTTGGACTGCCATTTCTCTTGTCACCCATTGTGCTAGTTGTGTCCACTTCAATATTTTGCTGCCTTGCTGCTATTGCTGCTGATAAAGTATTCTGCACTGGATAGGGTTGAGGCCACTGAAAATTATGTTCTTTCTTTTCTTCTCTTGCTACGTACCTTTTATGTCTATCACTCATAAACCCCTACAAGCTGGCAGGACAATAGCTCTGATACCACTGTAAGAACCCTTGGCAATTTTGCCTTTAAATGTTTAGTTTTTTATGACTGGAATTTTGTCAAACAGTTTGCTTGTGAACTCCCTTACTGCTGTTTGTGAAATATTTTTTTCGTATTTTTTGATGCATATGATGGCAGTGAAGATATCAAAGGCTTCTAATATGCAATGCTGAAATAGAAATGGAATTGCAATATCTACATAGACTTTCCAATGTAATGACAGAACTTATGCAAACAAGCTGTTACAGTCTATAGACATTTTAGCAAACACTTTATATGCAACCCCCCAATCTCCAATGTATTGCAAAGTACTATTCTCCAAACTGATTACAATTGGACTGAAGCTGTTACAGCTAGTCGTCCTCAATAGAAATGAATACTATGCCAAAAGAAGACTAAATTGAAATGCCAAATGCAAACTACAGTGACTGATATGTTTGTATCAGATTACAATAATATTGCAAAAACTCAAAACTGATCGCCCCTTATACAGAGGACAATGTTACAATGCAATTATGATGATGACTGAAAGGATGCTATGCTAATGGTAATGATTGTAATGCAAGAAAATCGATGGAACCTGGAACTCCTTGACTAGAATGACTGAGGTTGTGCCAATATGATTTGATTCTCCTTCCAATCGCTCTTGTTAGACCTAAAAATGCAGCACCTGGACTTCTTAGTGGCCAACGATCCTTCCACAAGCAATTTCAAATTTTTATATGCCTTCTTTCATTAAATCGAACCGGCAATCTTGGCAAAAGTCGTCCCTCTGGCTGAAGCTGAAAATCATCTCTTAGCTACCAAAATCGATATGCAAATAAGTTGCCATTATGATCTTCAAAATCAACTTGATCAAACTGAAATATTATCTCCAATCACTTCACCAAATCGAGCTCAAGTGACTGCCAATGAACATCAAAAAGTGTGCAACTATCTCCTCAAATCGAATATCTCCAAAATTCCAAAATTTGGTTGGGGGCCATTAAATTTTGCTCCAGTTAAGAGACTGAGATATCTCTCACCCAAATCAGGCTAGGGTTGATGTTGCACAACCGAAACCGGCACCCTAGAGTCTTCAAACCCTCGGGCAATGCAAGCACGCAGCTCTTCACCAAACAGGTATGAAACTAGAATAACTCAACACCCTAATGAAAGTGACTTGCATTGAGCTCCTTATAAAGAATTTTCATTCACCTCCAAGAAGCTTCTAGAAAATAATATTATTTTATTCCAAATGACTTTATGATATAATATTTATTTTTAGTCACTTTATTAAATTAATTAAATATAAAGCTATCTTATAATTTTGCAATATTGAGATAACTTTACAAATAATTAATTTAATCAATATTCCCTTATTTCTCCATTTAGCTTTTGGGAATAAATAAGGCTTAATACACCACAGGCGTGGCTAGTGTGAAGGGGACATTACAACTTTGTTTGTCAAATTTTGAATCATGTTCTTTTAAGAAGTTTTGAGTTCTTTGATCATTATTTCTGGAGTCCTTCATGGCAGATTTGCCAGGTCAAGTGTTATGTCCAGTCAAATGCAATGTCAGATTTTAGTGTCAATATTTGTCAGCAAGATGTGGATCATTTGTGTTAGCCAAGTGACACGTAGCAAGTGTTTCTTATGCCTTGTCTACGTTGAATTCTTCGAGGGACGTGTCAAAGGTAGTGGCACATTTTATAAGTAACGCCTTGCTAATTATTGCAGCGGCTTATGGCTTCAGATTTATTTGTTGATTTCCTTTTTATCATGGGCAGTTTGTGTTCTTAAAGTTTGGGCATTTCTTTTTATTAAAAGATTCTTTTAAAATCTTCTAACACTCTATTTTGGGCGACGGCTTCTCCTTGGTCAACCGACGGCTTATGGATTTCATGTCGTGATGCTTTCTTTTTATCATCATCGCTTCATGTATAATCTTTCAAATGTTACAATTTTTAAATATATGTCATGCGACTTCAAAAAGACGATGTGATCACTAAAATCTGATTGATACCATTTATCACAGGCGTGAGCTGTGTAAAAGAAAATGCACTTGGTCTATGTTTCCTGCTCTATGAAATTCTGTTAGGTGGCGTCTCTGATTTTTAATGCAATCTGGAGGTCAAAGTTTCGAATTTTGTAGTTTTCTTTTTAGAACAATTATCTTGTGAGCATTTCGCAATCCGTAAGTGTGCTCAAGTGCATAGTTTTTTGAAATATTGGAGGCAACGTGTTGAAGGATTCAGTGGTATTTTTAATGCTTGAATTGTATTTCTAAAGGTGTCGTGTATGGAGCTGAATTGGGTGTTGAATGAAATTGCAGATATTTTGGAAATCACTAGTATTTTCTCTTAGTCGAGTGTGGGATATATAATTCTAGAAAATGTCTTTGCTCCCAACGTTTACCACAAGCCGCTTAATGAGACTACAAATGTTTTCTTCTTACTATTATTGAGGATTCTGGTATTTGAGTACGATGATATTGATATTTTCTTCCTCATAGCTCCAATGACAGTTTTTGTATGTGCATTTGATATTCTTCTAGCAAAACTTATCACAGCAAAGTCTTCATCGCAAAGTCGTCTAGATGAAGACTTCACCATGAAATGAAGTTGCAAGTACAATGAGGTCATATTCAGTTAGAAGACGATATGCTATGAGTTTTGGAGCAATCTAAACACACCTCTGTGTGTGAAGTCAAGAAATTAAAATATTTTGATATGGCTGAGGACCCTCTTTCTATAATCACTCAAGTAATTTTCGCATGAGGGAGTGCAATGCATTGAAATCAAGGGTTCTGTGTTGTGTTAATTTTTCGTGGGTTGGTGCTCACGTTGGAGTGGGTGCCTCAGCAGTTTTGAAGTTGGGGCTTCAAGGAAGTTGTTGATTCCAGTGAGTTGGTGCGCACTTTTGTAATCTAGGTCAATGCCCATTTGTGGTTAGTGAAAGCTCTTGATCTTTCATGCTTTTCTACCCGAAAGGTTTTTCCACATGAAAATTGGTGTTCTCCTTGTTAGTGTTTTCTATTAATGTTCTACTTGTTTCATATGCTTTCATGTGTTTAAAAGTTTAAAACATAGTTGGAAAACTCGCTAGTTTTGTTTTGGAAACGAGTATTTGGTGCAAGAACTCACCAAAAAAAAAACTCATGAGTTTTCTGAAAAAACTAGTTTTTGGTGAGCTTTTTAGAAAAGCTTGAAGAGATTTTTAGAAAAACTCGGCTGCACGGCAAAAAGACCCTCGCAGCCACAATAAAGGCAATTTCAATTCATTTTTTGCCTCCACTAGTTGCGCTTCCTCAGCAAAAACACTCTCCCATGAAGGTTTGTGTGGTTTTGGAGATCTTGATTTGGGCTTGGTGTCGGGGGCTCTGCCCCTCGACCCCACCTTGTATCATGACAGGCAGCGCGCCCAAGGCGCTGCCCCTCGACCCCACTAGGGGCGTTGCCGCCAAACCCCCACGAGCGGTGCTGCCCCTCGACCCCCACGAGGGGTGCTGCTCCAAGACCCCGCTGGGGGCATTGCCCACAAACCCCCATGAGGGTGTTGCCCCTTGACCCCATTAGGGGCATTGCCCTCAAACTCAAATTGAATTCATTTGGTTTTCTAGGTACTCTCCTAGTCCAAGTTTCCAAGTTTTCCTACAAGTCTTCATCTATAATATCATCTAGTTCTACCTCTCCCCTAGTTTTCACTAGACATGGGAAGAGGAATATATAAATTTGTAAAATATATTAATATAGTATTTACTTTCAGTTTTACAAAAACAATTTATTATGTTCATTTTGTTTCAGACTATCAGTATCAACGCATTCCACACGAGGATGCCATTTTGTACCCAATTTGCTTTCAAATCAATCAAATACAACTAGAATCAACTTGAAGTTCTATGTACTCATTTATTGACTCATTGGATGCATCTTATCGTTGAATTTTGCAAAAAAGAATGCATTTTTAATAAAGTTTACGCAATTTTTTAAGTTGTCGAGTTTTTTGCCGAGCTTTTCCCGAGCCGAGTTTTTTGGGCTTGCCAAGTACTTGCAATTGGCGAGTTTTCCAACTATGGTTTAAAATACTAATTCACCCCCTTCCCATCCCCCCTCTTAGCATTTTTTGTGTGCTCTTCACTTTAATCATCTCAAATCCTAGCTACCTAGATATTAAGACCATGTACTTCGAATCCATGGCAATCAACCCCAATGATTAAAGGCAACAAAGGTATTGTATTGGTTTTACATATAAATTTAATTCTTCTCAATCCTCATTTGACCTACTAGTTTTCTTTTCTTCAATCATCCCAAAAGCAAAGTTGGCAAGATAATGCAAGAAAACTGGTTTCCCTATAGGGGTGTTGTATAGTGAAAGAATTTAAAGAATCAATGATAGCTAGGCCTGCAAAAGTATGTTCTCAATTTTCTAACTCTTTGTGTTTCAAATGCAAAATGAGTTAATAACGTTCATTGAGTTGCCTTCAATTTCTAAGGTCTTTAGCCCAAATTGATGACAAGTTTGAAGGGCAAACACCAACACCTGAGCCTATAACTTGCTATTCGTTTTGTCTTTGATTTTCATTGCCGTGATAGCAATCAAGTTCCCTTCCAAGTCCTTATCATACAACCAGCATTGAATTGGCCTTACTTCCCTCTCAAGGCTCCCACATTATTTATTTTCTTTACATAGAAGAGAAATTCACTCCTCTCCTCATGAATGGAGGGAGCTCTTAATCCCCTACCATCTACGAGTAACCTTGAAATATCCCAAATAGGATTTGTGCTAAAAATCTGATTTCAAAACTCGGAATTCTGCACTAATTTTCTGCACTTTTATTTTTTGCTCAAAACCCTAGATTCTGATCTGATTTTCAGATTCCAAACAAAAAAGAACAGAAAACATATATGCCTCTGAATACTCAAACAATAAAGGAATTATATTATCTTTTCAATCATGAACACAACCGGCAATGAACAACAATAGAATGGTCATAAGAACATGCAATAAATCTGATTTCAAATTGTCCCAACTGCTGTTACAAATCAGAATTATTGTCTATGCAAAGTACTTTACAAAATAGGCTCAAACATGCCCACAATTAACCCAGAAATCTGCTGCTACAAATCAAGTCAAAATACATACCAAAATGCATAGAGAATGCTGCTCCCAAATATGCCCTAGCTGGGTGAACTACTCCAACTATGGAAAGATTCTAAAAAGTATGCAAAATGTGAATGATGATGCCTCCAAAACCCTACAAAAGGCGCACTGGTCTGCTAGTCTGAAAATGAGGGTTTGAAACACTTGCAATACAAACAAATGATCTCCAAGCACCAAATCTGCCTAGTCACCTCCTCCAAATGATATGCTCTACTCTAAGGTGAAACCCTAGGGCAAAACAATGCAAAATCTGCCTTCAAAACGCTGCTCAAACTGATCTGCAAATCTGAATATTACTTTCTAGCCCCCTATCCTTCACATGACACCATTGAAGCACAAGCAGACCTCCGTTATGAAGTCCTCCCAAGATGAGATTGGGTTTTCATCCAACTCACCAACAATTCGCAAGGGTTTTCGTCCTTAGAATGAATGCAACAAGTTGCTGGTTCAAAACTGAATATAATAATATGCGTGATGATGAAATGCGTTCACAAGACCTTACATTTATATCCAACTTAACACCTTCCCCAAAAGAGGCCGACTCCTCTCAATTGCACTTTGGCGCCCAAAATCCATTTACTTTAATTTATTTTATTTTAAAAGGGAGGGCCCAAAATAGAAATAGAAAAATTATTATTTTAATCACTTTTTGTTCCCTTTTAACTCCACAAATGCGCTGCCCAACACTTGGAAAAAATATTAAAATATTTTGATACCACAAAAAAATAGTAATAAATTATTGAAAATGAATTCCCAAGTCTGCCTAGCCCAATAAAAATTAATTAAGCCACAAAGAATTATTTATAATTGTGCAAGGCTCAAACCAAATATTTGGGGACATTAAAAACCTCACAATTCGAAGATAAAATTTTCTATTTTTGATGGTTTGACCAATAGCTTTGTTGTTAGCCATCTCAATGAGGGCACCTTCTATTTTATTAAGGAATGATTCCATACTCATAGTTGAGGCTTGGGATGTCCTCCCCTATTTCTCTCTTTCCATATCTCCCAAACCAATAAAGATGGGCTCAAAATCCAAATACAAGCAAAAGTCAACTATTATTGTAAGATTGGTCACGAAACGATGATTTCCTTGATATCATTTGGTAAAGCCAGGCTCAAACCTAGCCTAATGCAAAGCCATTGCTATCATTGAGATGGCCAAACAGAAGATGATTCGCATTCTCTTCCTCCTGCTCACACACAACGCATCTTGAAGGTATCCCATTCTTTTGAATCTATCTGCAGTTAAAATCTTTTTTTAAATTGCTGCCCAGGCAAATGATCCAACCTTCAAGAGACAATATTTGTGCCAAACGAGAAGATTCAGCCAATATTTCTTTCCAACATGTTTATCCACTATCAAATAGTCAAATTTAGCTGATTATTCCCCAGATGTAGCACAATTCCTTTTTATTCTATCTTCCCTCTCTAAAATAAATAGCTTCCTTTACTTCATAATATCTAAATGAAACATTGCAGCCTTTATGTGATACCAAGGTCCTTAGGGTCCTTCCACCACCATTCTATGATACCTTCATTATCGTTTTGGATGAGAAAATCCATGACCTTATCACTCTACTTCTCAATTGTTATCTATTGAATCAAACAAAGTTCCAAATTCTGATCCAAATAAAGGAGGCCATTCCATAAGTCTACCCAAAAATTTGCAAAATTCCCATTCTGATCTCCCAAGTCAAGTTTCCTGCCATCTATTGAAACCTAGCAAACAGAGGCCCCAAAAGAAAATGGCACTGAAATGTTCAACATTTTAAAAAAGCTTTGCATATATCACACACTGCCTAAAGCAATGGAATAGGATACACTTCAAAAACAAGAAAAAGAAAGGGTGGGAGCAGAACTATACTTTGCTGAATGAACCATGGTATGGATTAGGAAGCATATTGTTGGGTGAAAATTATGTAATCAAATTTTCAACAGATTACAGAACATTGACTTCAGCCACAGCTATGTGAAATAAAATCTCTCCTTTGAAAGGGGAGGCGCCCTTCTTACTGCTAACAAAAGCTACGGTAAAACTAATAAAGTATTTACACAATGTACACTATACTTACGAAATGAGGGGTGCGTGTCACATTCATGCTTCTCTCTTTTTTTTAGAGAAGATGTTTTACAATACCTCACGGTTTGGAAGTTCTAATTCAAGATAACTTTAAACTTAACAAAGAGCAGTAATGCCAATATCCATATCTTGTCAAAGCAAAGCATAGAGATACTAGATATGATTGATAATAAACAAATAAAAGGAAAAGGGAAAGCTCACGAAGGCGCAAAGTCGTTTCATAGCTTTTTCAATGATGGATCTGCGAAAGATATACCGTTTGTTACATTGGATGCACAAAGTCTTCTTAGATGCAGCAATTCCTCGAACAACATGAACGATTACAGGCATAAAGTCTTGTAGATCTTACCAAAGTATCCAAACATAAACGTAAATCCAAATAAGGAATGCAACACAAAGTTTACATAAATTACTTGAAGCCCTTCAAATATCATTCACTAATCACCACCAATCTTATTCAAACCAAAAGAGAATTTATTCCGACACAAAGTCTAGCATGCAACTTCTTTTTTTATTGATTAGACTCAGATTCACACAATTGAACACAAAGTTTCAATGTTCGTGTCAAAAGGGCAGCACTTCGTTGCAAAATACTAAAAAGTAAATATTACAATAGAGATCCCTCTTATTTATAGAAAAGAGGGAAGAGCTAATCTAGGAAATCAGTTGAGTGAAAATAGGAAAGTTAGGTGAGCAAAAATAGGAAACCCTAACTTTGACTAAGTCAACATGTAATTCATCTCTATGAAATTACATCTCATATTTTCGATGTAATTACACTTTACAAAAAGACATTTAAGATGTCGTAAACTATTTACAAGATGCATCTAAGGAAGCATCAAAATGTTCAACACTGGGATAGGAATCTTCATGGTTCCTTGCTTGGGCGCGGAAGTCTTCATACTTCTTCCTGGTCTCCTACATGAACTTTTCATCCAAACCAACGGTGTAATCCACAATGGTGTGAATCCTTGTGATTGATTTCCGAGCGAATGAGTGAACCTTTTTGCACTTGTCAAGATGCGTCTTGAGGTTGTCAAGAGTGAGCCTTGTATCACAAAGATCATGCATAGAGGCTTTTGAAAAGTCCGCACTCTCTACTTGATTCATGATGGCTTCTTTGAAGGTCTCGGAAAGTTTTGTGGCCGGAAGGAAGATTTGGTTTTCTTCAAGAAGCTTGCCTGGCGACTCCTTGATTCCCTTTTTCTAGGATGGCACGATGTCATTCAACATCTTCTTCTACATATTTCTCTTTCTCGGGAATTACCCCGACTTGCACCAATTTGCTGAGCTTTGCCTGTTTCATCTATGACCAAAATGATAGGAATTTTTCCATCTCTTTTGGCTCTTGAATAAGAACACCTTCCTCCTTATCAAGCTCTAATTTGAGCTGGGCTATTTCTGTAGCCTTCTCATCTACAGCAACTGGATCAAAGATGTCACCTTGAGGATCACTTGACGATATCTAGAAAGAAACTGCAAGGGTGGTGAATCAACAGGCGTGAGCAGAAAAAGCGGCATTGGGAAGCATGAAGCGAGCAAACGATGTTGAGCAAGCCTGAACAGAGAAACTAGGCACAGAAAACGATGCGAGAGCAAAGAAACGGGGTCCGAAGCAAAAATGGAGCAAGTTTGAAGAGTTTAAGGCAAAAACTACCAAAAGTGTAATAGGAGAATGTTCTCAAGTGCAATGGCGTAGAAAATCAACGCCCTTGCACTTTATGTGTAACTTTGGCAAAAAATATGCCAAGGCACTGAAAATCAGCGCCTTAACACATTGTCTCACACTTGTGAAAAACTGGGAAAAGTGCAGGAGAGGCCAAAATCACCGCTTATGCCTTGATTTGAAAAACTAAGAAAAGTGTGCTTGAGTTAAAAATCACCACCCTAGTGATTTTTTACTAAGTCTGGAAAAAGTGCACAAGAGCTAAAAATCACAACTTGTGCACCAATTTGAAAAACTGGGAAAAGTGCACTTGAATCAAAAATCACCGCCCTGGTCATTTTTTACTAAGTCTAGAAAAGAGCACAAGCGCTAAAAATCACTGCTTGTGCACTAATTTGAAAAACTAGGAAAAGTGCACTTGAGTCAAAAATCACCGCCCTAGTCATTTTTTACTAAGTCTAGAACTTGGTGTAAGGGCGCTAAAAATCAGCGCCCTTGCACCAAGTTAACATTTCACTTAAGTGCAGTGGCGCTAAAAAACCCCGCCCTTGCACTTTCAACACTTAGAAAAAAATTTGAAAATATTATAGCGCTTTTTCATGGAGCTTTTACACTTTTCACAATTTCACTAAGTATAAACAATGAGAGTTCGCAAAGATACTCATTTCGAAGGTCTTCACTAGGCGAACGCAGAGGGACGCTCAAACGGACTGTTTGAGACTTTGGAACGCACTTCAAGGTGGATTGAAAATTGCCTCGTTTTGCGTGCTTGAACATCACGAACCTATTAAACAAACAAGTTTCGTAGGGGGTTATCCATGGAACGAGCGCTGCTAGATTCTATGATAACACATATCTTGGAGAAAAAGACTTATGATAGAGCATGCAGAGTTATTGGAGAAAGAAAAAAGATTTATGATAGAGCATGCAAAGCTATTGGAGAAAGAAGAAATTTTTTGGATACAAGAGAGAAACCTGGATTCAGGAGGGAGATAGGAACACCATATTCCTCCACAACTCCATGAAAGTTAGCAGATCATGCAATAGAATCACTAGCATTAAAAATATGGATGGAACTTATTTTTGGAACCCCACAGAAATCGATAATGAAGCAGTACGTTTCTTTCAAAACATGATCAACAATTAGGAGTGTTCCGATTTAAATATGCAGAAAATTTTGTTAGAGTTGTATTCCAAAAGTCCTTGTGGATGAACAAAATAATATGCTAAAGTAACCTTTCACTCGGGATGGAAATCAAATCAGCCATATGTCAAAAGTTAGTAGAAGCTTTCTAAGTCACATTACTACCAGTGCTCTTAATTCTAGCTACCCTTTTACAACAATGAAGTTTATGGTGAAAATATAAATGAATATAATGGAAATGGACAAGTTAAAACTTTGAATTTCACTACTGCAAGCAAGCCACTTACCATAAGTACTCTGCTCCAGTTCTGTTTCCTTTTCTTGATATCTAACAATGCAGCAGCCAAATTCAGACCAATGTCTTCATCTTTGCACTTAAATTGTCTGCTCACAACCATCAGAATTTATCTAAAAAAGATTGAATATAAATTGACTGATAATTAAAAAAACTCAGTAGAAATAGTAACCATTCATGAATAACAGTAAGATAAACAGAAAACTATTCTTCATAAAAGCCTTGAAATGTAAAAGCAAACAAGATAAAAGAAAGGCATCCAACTCTTACCCATTGACTGAGGGAAGATTTGCAGCATACTTCAGCATAACCTTCGGTATTGCTTTGCATATATCATCCCAAGCTTCCTAAAATCACTGCTTAAATTTCAGAATTGCAATATCACAATCCTCAAACATTCCATCTTTGTGGAAACTAATACATACACCATATTAATACCATACACATTGTTATTTCAACTTAAACTTCTTCATAACCAAGACCTAAGTGCCTAACAACATAAAAACAAAGCTTTACCCACATGATAAACATTACCAGCTCACCTAAATTTATATGCTTCCATCAGCTGCTGACTCTGAGAATAAAATTATTAATATAAAACCAATAATGATTAATGACAAGTTGCACAAACCTGGCTCATATTCTTAGTTAGTTCATTGCATAAGAAGCTCAACGGTTCATGATAAAAATGTTCCATGCATGCCATCTGCACAATTCATGAAATAGACAAGTACAAGTCCTATGTGACTCAAGACCACTCATATTTCTATGACCCAACAGGATGTATACTTCAATGTAAAAAATATTAAACTTTGGAACTGACCTTCAGAGCCCTCAGAAAAGAAGTTGCAGTACCATCCTGCCTCAAGAAGTTGGTGTACAGAAACCTTGCAACCTTGAACCCAATATCAAATCCAGAAAAGGATTCAATCAATATGGCAATAATAAAAGCCTCAAGGCGCTCAAGAGGATACTTTAAGTTAAACCTTTGAGGATTTAGATGTTGTATTGCACTTGAGGGTAGTAGTTTCCTCAAAGCATCAACAGTTGTTGCCATTCCCATTACAAGAACAACTGGTATCTGAACAACCCATTCACTGACAAAAGAACATTAAAAACTCAAAAACTACAAAATTGCTATGGCAAATAGGCATTTAAAGTTATAAAAAACCAAAAAATTCATCGCAATTGTATTGCACATGAAGGTATCATCTAAAACAATATTTATCAACCATCACTATGCATATGAACACTACTATTATTCACAATGCATTATCCAAATAATATTCACAAAAATTCTTCAAAAAGCTACAAAAGGGAAACTACAAACCCTGATTAGAATGTTTCAAATGGGCGATCAAACAACCAACTGTATTCTTCTTGGACAAATGTTTCTTTTACAAAAAAGACAGATCTCATCCCTAAAGTCATTTTCTATAGAGACAAAGGCTTTGATACCTCAGAAATTTGCTTAAAGCATCAAACAATATATTTAAGTTTCATGGTTTTTAACCCAGCCCGAAAGGATCACACCAATGGTCAGTCAAGATATTGAGCATTTGCTGAGGCACAAATTGATTTGTTTCCCTGCACACAAGATTTCTTCATTATCTATTGTGAGACAAAAGCAGGCAAGAATGTGATCTTTGATTCAGGGCCATAATTTTCGGATAAACATTTTTTGTGCTTAAATCCTTGATACCCTTCTTTTGACCCCAGCAGAGATTCTTTCACCACAGTTCCCATTTGGGTCCACCTTCCATACTTACCACTACAATTTCAATGTCATTCTAGGCTACATGCAAATCACAATTCATTAGGAAAACTTCTGCATACCTCGGATGAAACTAAAGACCAATTCCACACTGCTTTTGCCAAAATCGACATTGAAATGGACTTAGACAAAGGGCTTCAGGATTCAATTCAAGTGAAGAAGAATGGATGGTATCTGTCTCAAGTATTCAACTATGTGACTATCCCTTGCAGGCGTCACAGAGGTTTTGAATATCCACATTTTGCAGCTCACTATTCAAAGATTAAGAAGAAAAAATTCTCTTTGAATGCCACATAGTGGTAAAAGATTGAATCTCACCATTCTTGGAGTAATCCACAGAAGGTTCTGAGACATCCTCTTTCTCCCAGCCATTTGGAAACCTGTATATTCCAAATATCCCCAGTCTCAGCAGATGATGGTTTGGTTGAGCAATTCCTCATCAAAGAAATCCCTGAAGTGTGATACTCCCTATTCTGGTCATGCTCCTGATGAAATAGAGAAGACAGCCCCCTCCTGTTTCTACTATGGCTGCTCAGATGACTGTTGATGATAAAGATTGGACAGTTGTGCAGAAGAAAAAAGACTCTTTCAAAAGAGAAAAGGATTCACATAATATGGTTATCTACTCTCAAGATAAAAGAGGAGAGTTAGGCAGAAGTATAGTTTATTTATTGTTTTCCCCTATGCTTTTTATTGGCCATTTTTGTTTGGCATTCCTGTTCATGGGAATTGGCTTGCTCCCCTATTTAAGGGTCTGAAGCTAATGAAATCTTATTTGAAAAAAACAATCATATTTTAAAAAGATCCACTAACCAACAGATATTTTTGAAAGACTAAATCAACAAGTTAAAATTGCTAGGACTTTAACAACTGTGAATATAGTTTTATAGAATGTGCATTCACGTGATGACCAATCAAAAAATTCTATCATTTTATACATTGATCAGAAATTTCTAAGCTCCAAATGGTGATTTCTAAATCCTGAGAAAAGCATTCCGATTTCTTTCTGACTCAAACTATCAGTTATTAAAAAGATTTATGCAGAATATTTTCCAGAAAATTCTCCGATCTCTGAAATATGCAACACTGCAAAGACAACCTCAAACTCTCAGAATGGTGTCTTTCATTTTGCAAAATGAGTTCATTTCTTTTGGGGAATTTTCAATAATTTTTATTGCAATATATACTGATTATCATTTTCCTGCACACTAAAAAAGCACAACTGCTCTACTGGCCATTTAAAGCTTTGTCTATTCACCACTTGAAATCACTGAATTTGCACATATGATATCAGATTTACAGATAACAAATATAAAACTAGCAGGCTTGGCTAAAGAATAATGTGCAGGTTTCCAGCCTAAGTTACCAATTCGTTTTTGAATTCAAGTACAGGTACGCAAATCCAGTACGGGATTTGGTCAAAAAAAAAATTGGGCTTGGGTACGGCAATACAAAAATCAGAAATATATACATATTTGCAGCAGTAATTGAGTTCAGAATACACCACCATATTAATAGTCTTATAACATAGCAAAAATACATCACCACTTTCATAGTCACTAAGTCAAATATTAAAATATTAGTGATTACTCGAATGTCATGAATATTTAATTAGTATTTAATCAAATTCTTTCTTGAATCTCATAGTAAATGTGACATTTGAAAAGGAGGTTCCTTGGTCTCCACCTCCTAGAGGGAGTAAAAATGGTAGATTTGGTCTTGATGGAGGCTATGATGATCAGTTTCAACTTGAAATTGGTGAGAGGACACTTTCAACTAGTCAAGAGGAAATATCAAGCCATTAACATTATATCATATCTAATAAAAATGTCTTAAAGCACTTACTAACTAATGCAAACTTAGAATTAAAGTTGTTTGTCTCAGTAACTGAATTATGATATCTTTCAAGATCTGATTGCTATCTCTCAAGTTCTCAATCAGCCTAAGTAAAGAAGTAATTTTTATGTTCAAACTTTGCATATTCAATAGATTCAAAACATATTTTTTCTCAATTATGTGATAGAGTTTATTTTACAAAGTTTGTACCAGTTGTTTTGACATAAATATTGACTAGACTTATTTTTGTAAACAATAATTTTAAAAATACTAGGGTTTTTACCTATTTAGTGTGTTTGGAGGCAAAGATTAGGGTTGGAATGAATATTTAATTATTTAGAAGTCAACTGTTAGTCAAAAAAACGCACTTTTTCTGTGGCTTGGGCATTTTGATGTGTGGATTCATCACGGATTCTTTTGGGTGTATCCTGGGCGAATCCACAATGGCAAATTGAATCCAAGGCGAATCCACAAACCAGATTTCGAATCCTGGCCGAATCTATATCGTACCATACCCGAATTGAGAATCTGGTATGAATTGAATTGTATCCAAAGGCCAGGAGTGGCGAATCGGTTAACTTAGTTTCCAGCAGATCAATGAGCTAGCCAGCCATTTATGCAGGCATAAAAGACTATATTGTACTTCATCCACTGTCAAAACTCACTGTGGCTGGTTTGCTAACCAATTAATCACATCAAGAAGCTTGTTAGGTATGGGCAAAAATATTCCTCAACTTACAGTTTGAGTGCTGAAGAAAATATGCTTTCTCCAGACATGCTCAGCCTCAACATACACTAATGAGATTGGACAAGGTTCTGATTTACTAGAATGGATTTCAAGAAGAGTTCAAAAAAAATCGAGGCATTCAAGTCTTAGACTAAAATGTTTCCTAGAGGGAAGGGATAAGATATAGAGAAACCTATGTTGCTGAATTGAGTATGGATACGGGTATGGCTAAATGGGTATAGTATGCCAATGTAATGTCCCCTTTTAAGCAAGCCCCAGAGTTTGGAGGTTTAGCCTATCATCTGACCCTCGTAGGCTAATATTGTTGGTTAGAGGGTCCTGTGTGGGAGTTGGCAGGTTCTCTGTTGGCAATTTGTTATGTCTTCTTCTCCAGAATTTGGTGATATTTTGGGTTTGCTTTGTGGAGGTGTTCTAGACTCGGTTTGTGCATACTTACTACTTTAGTAAGTCACTCAATTGATGGAGTCCAGTGTTACTATTTTTGGAAAGGCACCTAGATGAGCAATGGTTTCAATGGATTACCTCCTGGTATTGACGAAATCAGAAAATAATGATTATTGTGGGAGTTGTGATATTTTAATTATTATTAAAGTACTACTTTAATAATAATTAATTATTATAAGTGGATATTAAAATGATTTAAGTTGACTTTATAATAAAGGGGCCACTTAATAATATAAAGTTAAATTATTAGGTGCTTTGATATGAGCGCCCATTTAATGAGGCATAATAAAGTCACATCAAAAGCAAATTTAATAATATATTTTAAAGTTAAAAAGCTACATGGGAAGTCGTGCTTTTCTTGGGAGGTATATAAGCTTTCAAAAAGCAAATGATTCATTTCATTGTTGATTCTACACTTATGCATTCCGGAGAGCTTTTGCTTTGGAGAAGGAAAACCAGGGTTTTCTGCAATTTGGGTCTTGGAGAGCGTAGCATCTCTTTGATTCTGCTTCTTGAGGGTGTGAAAGATCATCTAAGGGCTGCATATATCAGGTGGCTTCACATCAGAAAACAAATTGAGCTAATTTGGAGGGATTGCTTTCAGAATTTACAAGGGCTTAAGGATCTGATTATCAGATTATTGCAAGTTCACATTGGGGCTATTTGTTTGCTGTTAGAGCTTCACCTTTCAGCACGTGGGACTTCCATAGTCCTGGCCGTACTACATTTGCAGGCCGTACTGTTTCTAGAGCAGCCACATGGGGTCTTTTGGACAAAGCGATTGGGGTTTCTTGCTGCAATCATCTTCATATTGGGCGTCTATCACATTTGCATGTTGAGCATCAACTCTTAAACTGGATTTCTCAATTCTGAAACAAGGCGTCCAAAAACAATAGTTTGCTGTAGCTGATCATCACATATCAGATTTCCAGGCCTAAAGAATCAGCATCTATCCATCTTCATTAGGGACGGATGAGGATGGGCATATGTTTGGCATCACTTTTGATGTGGGGAAACTCTTGTTCTATGCAAGGCATCCATGTAAGTGGTTCTCAGATTGCTGATTTACATTCCCAGAACTTACTGTTATAAGTTTCAGACTTGCATCAAATGTATTTACATTCTGGGTATGATTATATTGTGTTTGCAAAGCAGTGAAAGTCTGATTTAAATATATATATTGTAATTTGCAAAGTTATTACAAATCAGGTTTGTATCATTCAAGCATTTACTTCTAGTCATCCTTTCATTTGCAATTGTATATATTATTTGCAATTTCATGGTTTATATCTACAAAAGCATACAAAATCATCCAAAAAACCGAAAGTTGCAAAACCAAAAGCTATTACAGGCAGATTTTCAGTTTAGTAAATATCTCAACAAGGGGTGGGGTATTTCAGCCAATACGTCAAAAATATTGGCGGCTGGGTACATTTGGGTACATCCGTCCAAAAAACCCTATGAAAAATTTAAAACCATAAATATATACATATTTCAATATTTCCAGCCTAAAAACAAGAATTAAATTTTAAATCACATATCATGCATATGCTAGACAAAACTACCATAAGTATTACAAATTTGAAATACAAATATACTAATTCAATATCAATTTGTCAAAACTTGAATTTTATGATAGATATTTTGAATTCATTGTTTATTGGTCCAATATTAAAATAATACAATTAGTAGTCAGCATCATATGGGTCATCATGAAGATCAACATCAACATCATTATTGATATTAGATGATGCAGGTAGATTAGAAAAACTACATGCAACCCACTGCCACTTCCACTAGAAGCATGTTGGGTATCTGACTCCACAAAAAGTAAAGATTTGTTGCAATTGAAAAATCTAAATCAGTTCGCTCTCGATCTACATCCCACAACTTCATGCCCCGCTTTCTTGTACTCCTATCTATGAGTAAGAAGGCGCAAATTGGAATGCACATAATCTATCTCTTCTGTGTACTTGCTACCAATCGATTGTGTTTCACTAGGTGGATAAAGGAGTATGTACTCCAATTTTTCTCAGATGAAGAGGAACAAAGTGAGACAGATGCAATTATAAAATTGTAAATCAAACTTTAAACTCAAAGTTAATAATTTCATTATTTTTAAAATGATAAAACAATAAAAATTAAGAGAGTGCAATAAAAATCAAGAAACTTACTTGTGATAAAAGTTTGATCGCAAGAGTTTGGAGGTGCAGTAATGTATGGCCATCAAGGTACTGTAAAGCATGGGCATCCTTCCTAAACTTGTCACAAAGAGCAGAAACGCTTTGATCACTAAAGGCTACAAATTCAACAAACTCATTTGTAACTAAACCCTCCATTACAAGATGAAGGAAGAATAAGTGCTTTCCTATACCCTTTATTGACTTATGCATCTCTATATGGTGGCACCCTTGTTGGCAAAGCAAGAATTTCATTTCTACAAAATTTGGAAGTCAATGCAAATGCAAGATGTGGTGGAGTGGTCATTTTGTTCCCCCCTTCAACAAAAATTGTTTGCACCTCTATGAAGAAAGGTTCTTCAAGATCTCGCTCCTTTTCATTGATGATGGATTTCATCTTCTCAATCATTTAGTCAATGCCATCATATACCTCTCCCAAACATAGCTTATCCATGTCAATAAAACAAATCATACTCACGATGGGCTCGATGAAACTAAAAAGATACTCCACCTGTTCTCACCAAGTGTCATCTAGGATCATCTACTTTACATGTGTTGCCCTCTTACTATTGGATTGCCTCCATAGAGAACAGCTTTGGCTAATAGCCATGCTAGAAAGTGGCTCCCACACCTTCACAAGTCGCCTCAAGACAATTGTGTTGGATGCAAATCGGGTCTAAACAACCTATTCAAAAAAAAAACATGCTTGAATTTTAAAAATAAATTAGTAATTTTAGTAATTACTAAAGTGAAATGTAAAATTTAAAAATCAAAGTGTTTCAATTACCTTTAACAATTTCAACTGTGAAGATCTAAAAATGGCCTACATGTGATGGTTTGTGATGAACATGTGAGTCTCTTCAACCTCAGCATAAATTTGTTTGATCCAATTTATTTTCTATTTTCCTTTCCAACTTTTGTAGCATTAGGTTGAGAGAGTGGACAGCACAAGGTTTCCAAAATATATGTGAAAACCATGTCTCAACCAACATACCTTCAGCTCTACAATTCTTGTGTTCTCTATTATTACTTGGACAACAACATTTTGAGGACCCACATCCTAAATGCACTGTACAAGGATGTCAACAATAAATTGTGCATCATTCACTTGTCCCTCACAATCCACGGATTTCAAAAACATTGCCCCTTTAGGGCACACTACAATCACAATGATTAATAGCCGATTTTTGGCATCCTTCAATCCATCAGAAATAATACACCCCTATTTGTTTCCATGAATTTCTAATGGGAGCCAATGGATTGTCTATATTTTTTACTTCTTTTGCCAATATTGTGCTACACACCTTCTCATAACTAGGTCTTGTATACCCTTGTGGAGCCTCGTTTACTTTTCTCAATGTATCCTACCAACATGGTGATTAAACAACATTGAAGGACAAATCATTTGCATATAGACATCTTGCAATGGCTTGATCTGCAATCTCTCTAGCATCATTTTAAAATGCTCTCTCTAATAGCCCCTTGCTTCTCTTCATATTAATAAGTTCTTCACTTCTACCCACAATGGGTGGCTCTCTACAACAACAACTAGAAAGGAACTATGAGACGAAGAAGCAAGGGGCCTCCTTGATCCCTTTCCTCTCCTCAAAGGATGGTTTGTGCTATGAACAACTCTTGCATCTGCTTCCTCTTGCTCTCTAACATATTTTGGTATTTGATGAGGTTGTAACCCTTTACCATCATTTCCTAGACATGCTTTGATTCCTTAATTGGGACTGACACATAAATGGGCTTTCAGTCGACTGTACAAGCTAGTATTCTTCACATTACAAATATTGCATATCCAAACAAATCTTCCACCACCTCAATTTGTTCTATCATTTGACAGTATTTATACTTTATCTCTCTCTCTCTATATATATATACACATATATTCGTGTTCATAGATGGATGTTATTATCATTTCTGTGTTATTGTACCCCATTGGGTGATTGTGTATTCCTTTGGCTATTGTGTATAGTGTAAGTTCACTTGAGGTTCGACTTGAGTGTGCAGGTATAGGGTTATTTTGGAATTTCCCCAACAATGGTTGTATCAAAGATGTCGCATTGGGTCCGATGTGTTTGTAAACTCCTATCGTACTTGAATCAAGTGTGAGATGTGCCTTGTGAGATCCTCTATTAATTTGAGTCTGAATGGGTGGTAATTTTGAAGTTCACTTGTATTGTGAGCTAAATTGTAAATGTGTGATTTTGGCTGTGATTGTTTATTCTCTCACTCCAATCGATTATATTTCAATGGATGAATCATTGCATGTTAATAATGTCTAATGCATTTTGAAAATATAGAAAGAAAAAAGTAGAATTGTTTGTTAATCATATTAGAAAATGCATGTGAATCATTTTATTTAGTGAAAATATTCCCTTGGTTAGAAGCTAAATTTAATTATTCAGTATTCCTAAAGAATAAATAAATGATTTAAGAATTTAAGTTAGTAGATAAATGTAATTGGTGAAAAAAGAAAAATAGGAAAACAGAAATAAAATGAAAAGAAAATAGTAATGTAAAAAAGAGTTAAAAAGAGAAAGGGCTTGCATTTTTCATTCTATTCCTATTTTACAAAAATACTCTCAAAAAAACCATGTCTCACAAATGGAAAATGAATGAAATTGCTTGATTGGAGGATTGTTTTGGCCTAGATTTGGATTGGAAGCGAGGGCATTATAGGTAGTATTGGATTGTGTGTGATTTGCTTCTCAAATTTTGATTTAATTCCATAAAGTGTCATCTTGTGGGCTCCAAAATTGAAGGTATTTTACTTCCTATGTTTGCCATGCCCCTTCTAGTGGTAGCATATGGCTCCTAATTTGGAATGAATAGCATATGGCCCATTTTTAAGCCATGACTATGTTGATGTGAACAAGGTATATTGCCTAACTGGTTCACCATATAGGTCCTTTTCACACATGTTCACATGTTAATTTTACTTGAGGCTTTAGGAATCTTTCTAGAAGTCTCTAGTACACATGTGATCTTATCCTTTAGTTGTCTCATGACATAGGATTAAGACACTTGTCACAATCTTTTTGTGCCCTATCTTTCAACTTTGCCTATATAAGCAAAGGCCTCATATATACATTATGAAGAATCCTTGACCCATTTGTGGAAGGTAATATTTGGTTTTGCAAGTGATCCTAGTTTTGAAGGTAATCTTTGGTTTTGCAACTTGAGTCCATTGGTCTCTTACATAATATCTAAGCTTCAAATCTACAAACCCCTTCTCAAATATAGGAGATAATCAAGCGGGAGCTTATGTTGGGTGATTTTTTGGGAAAAAAGGACCTCACCATTAAGTCCAAAAGGTGCAAAAAACCCTATTTTCATACATGTTACTTAATTTTTGGATACTAAAAAATTTCTAACCATTTTTATGAGGGTTGCAAATTTTTGGATGAAAAAAATCCATACGATCTTATACCAATCTGTACCATACGGACTGGTTGTACAAGTCACAAAGCTTTGCAAACATCCTCAAACTGTACCATCGACAAAATTAACATATTCTATAGAAATATTTTTCTTTTATGTCAAATTGCACCAATGCTCTCATCAAATGTATAGGTTTTTTTGAATTAAAAATTGTTTTTTAAAGTTTCAAATAGTTTTTTTCAAGTCAAAGGTCACAAGCGCCCACGAACCGACGGCCATGCCCAAGCATAGGGGGGTTAAACCCCAACACAACAAACCCACAACCAACACAACCAAGCTCATTGCCCTCAACCACCGCTTCTCCATAGCTTTGGGAGCAAGAACCACCAAAATTTGCCACTTGAGCAGCCCAACATTGTATATCACCACCTCAATGGCACTCATATCCCACTACACATGCTCATCCTCTAGACCACAACATGCATGCCTCTCCAACAACCAAATGCCCTCCTCCTAAGCCGCCCACATCCACCACTAACGAGGCAACGTCACCAAGGGGCTTGCCTTAGCCATCTTCATCCCCTCATAAGGCAGCTTTCTTTTAGGAGACAACTTTTTGCTAGGATATCAAATTTTCAACTTCTTATAGTCGTCGGAAAGATAGTTCCATGTACTTTCCAATGGTACAACCAAATGCCCTCCTCCTAAGCCGCCCACATCCACCACTAACGAGGCAACGTCACCAAGGGGCTTGCCTTAGCCATCTTCATTCCCTCATAAGGCAGCTTTCTTTTAGGAGACAACTTTTTGCTAGGATATCAAATTTTCAACTTCTTATAGCCGTCGGAAAGATAGTTCCATGTACTTTCCAATGGTACAGGCCTTATTTTCAGATTTTGCTTCTGGTGCATTTTATCACCTATTGAAGTCAGATCATCATTTTTGGCTTCCAAACTCAACTTTTGCTTGGATTTTTGATTTTCACAATTCTTGCAACATTGGAAAGGTATTAAGGAGCTCTAAAAATCTATGCATGCACTTTTTTCATTTTTTTTACCAGAACATAATATTCCAATTTGAAGTTAGATATTATACTTTGGTTTATCCTTTAAAAATTTGAAAAAAAGTTGATTTTTTTCTAAAACAAAGGGGTTGATTGCTTGTATTTTGGAGGGTATATTGTTGTTCCTCTATCCTATTTTCTACTTTCATCATAGATATGCCTAAAATTGTTCCTCTTATTCCATATAATTAATATGAGTAGAAGTCACAAATGGAGTAGTTATTGTTCATATTGGAGTTACAAAGGATCACATTTGATACATATCCTAAACCCACGAGGGCTGTAGAAAAGAGAAAATGGCTTGATAGGAAAGATGAAGCCTATGGAATTTTATGGTGTATCAATTTCCCCTAATCTTTGTTTTCATGTTGAATTTTACAAAACACCAAATCAGATTTAGACTACATTGAGAATCTATTTGGAAGGCAAGGTAAAATGGAACATTTCAAATCATAAAATGAACTCGTTAGTTTAAATCTCGTAGATTTTGAGAATATCTAAAACGTCTTCACCAAGCTCAATTCTCTTATATTGCAATTGAAATGATGTGGTATCGAGAAAGAGGAAAACCAATTGATTCTTTCCATCCTTGCCAAACTTGAACCTGATTATTCAATTTTTGTTTCTACATTATATGCCACTATGGATGCTCTTGGTACTACATTTAAGATGCCTTAACTTGATGTATTTGCTTCATCACTAAACAGGGAGCAAGAAAAGTTAGTACACATGGGTTCATTGAAGTCTTCCAAACCACCAACTCCTATTGCTAATCAAAGTACAAAAGATCAAAAGACTTCAAATAGAAAAGGAAAGAAACAAAACAATAAGGACTTCAAGCACAATGAGCAAGCCAAAGAATCACCATCACATAATACCCCTAAGTTCTCTTCATCTTCCAAAGGGTAATCATATAAGGAGAGGACCAAATGTGCATATTGCAAAAATTTGGGACATCATGAGCTAAGTGTTATAAAAAAAGGATTGATGAGTTAGCAAAAGTTCTTCAAAAGCACATCCAATTGCCTTCATGAATGTACTCTTCTTCGACACCCTCATCACCATCATCTACACAGTCAAGGATAGATGGAGTAGCAAATGTAATAGATAAAATGAAAGGCAGAGCACTCTTGGCAGCTACAAGTCCTAAGTCGGGGAGATGACTTCTTGATTCTAGAGCCTCTTATCATATGGCTTCATCACAAGATATATTCTCTTCTTTTGAGCCTTGTACTTCACCACACATTTTGATGGCGAACAACACATATATGTTTGTTTGTGGAAAAGGTTCTATTGACATGGGATAAGTCCCTTTTAATGATATACTTTGTGTTCCATCCTTGTCAACCAATCTCCTTTCTGTTAGTGTTTTAATGATCAGATAATACAACTGAAAGCACTCAGAAAATTGCAACACATAAGACAATAAACACAGCAAGATACCCTAGGAAAACCCTCCACTTGAGGGAGAAAAACCCAACAAATATTTATCTTATATAATGGAGGAACAAGAGCAAAGATCTGCTTACAACTTAGGCCCAGCACAAGGCCGAATTTGATATAATGAATACTATCACCTCTCCCAGATGCGAATATGTTTCCCCTTGAAATCGGCATGCTGCTGCAAGATGAATAGCTGCTACTCAAGTGTGAACTTTTGCTTGTATGTGAATTATGCTTAATGAACTTGATGTCCAAATGATCAAACATGACCTTGTATTTATAAAAAATGAGGTGTCTCCTCAAGTAGGTCGGCCACCTTACATAAATAAAGAATTTACAAAATAGCAAGATAGGTCAGCCCAAAGATAATAATAAATGAACATTAATTAAATGCATAAAATCGGCCTCCTCTTCAACCAGCATATAAAATTGAATAGCCATAAGGCTACATTTAATTTTTGTTGTCTTCTTGGAAATCATGCGCCTCGAAGTAGACACCTGCGGTTGTCATCAACACTCCCTCTCAGCTAGGGAGGAATACTTCCAGTTGTAACAGTCATATCACCTCATCGTGATAAAGAAGCTTATCACCTCATCGTGAAATCATATAAGATATCACCTCATCGTGAAAACGGATATCATCTCATTGTAATATCAACCATCATGGCTACCTCCATAGATGGTATGTACAAGTGCTCATCACTCAATGTGATGTTCTCACCTCATCATGACTTTCACCATGGCTCTCCCAGAGGGTGAAACACAAGTACAAGAAAATCATCACGGACTCCCTCACGTAATGTTGTCATGGAGTCACACACATGACATCCACCATGGCTCTCCCAGAGGGTGGAAACAAGGGATTTCCCCTCGAACTTCTCGTGAGAGAAGAACTCATTATCAAGGGATTTCACCTCGAACTTCTCTCACAGAGAAGAACTCATTATAGAGGATTACTGATACTGAGACTCCTTCTCAGTCAAGGCTGCATTCTCCACCATACCAAGCTTTTCTCGAAAGTACACAAACTTTATCCTAGAGAGGGGCTTGGTGAGAATGTTTGTCGTTTCCTCATCAGTGCTGATATAACTCAATTGTATAGCTTTCCTCAACACCATATCTCTGATATAATGGTACTCGATCTCAACATGCTTTGTTTTGTCATGAAAAACAGGATTGACAGAAAGCTTCACACAGCTCTGGTTATCACAATGAATGATAGTAGGCTCCATTGATTGTCCCAACAATCCTGCAAGGAGCTTACGAAGCCACATTGCTTCACGAGCTACCAAACAAGCTGCAATATACTCTGTCTCGGTTGTACTCAATGCTACTGAAGATTGCTTCCTGTTGCACCAAGATATCATAGCAGATCCCAAACTAAAGCAACAACCAGAGGTACTCTTCCGATCAGTAACACTCCCTACCCAATCAAAATCAGTAAAACCATGCAGCTCCAAATCCACACTTGTAGAATATCTCAACCCATATCCAACTGTGCCACGCAAGTATCTCAGGATATGTTTAGCTGCAACAAGATGTATCTGCCTTGGTTCACACATAAACTGGCTAAGTGCACTCACTGCATAACAGATATTTGGTCTAGTGTTAACTAGATACATCAATGAACCAATCAGCTGCCTATACATTGTAGAATCCACCAGTTTTGAACTAGCTGCAGCCTCCTTCAACGTGTGTAAGTTAGTCTCCATAGGTGTAGACATAGGATTGCAATCAATCATTCCAAACCTCTTCAAAATGTCAACGGTATACTTCCCTTGACTTAGAATCATCTCGTCTGTCTTTTGCCAAACTTCTAAGCCAAGAATGTAATGCATGAGACCAAGATTCTTCATATCAAATTCAGAAGCTAACTCCTTGCATTTGAGAATGAGGTGTTCTTCTCCAGTAAGAATTAGATCATCAACATACAAAACCAAAATCAATGCTTCACCATTAACTACCTTGAAGTAGAGGTTGGAATCTACATCATTCTTTGAGAAACCTAGACTCAATAGGTAACGATCAATTCTTTCGTACCAAACACGAGGAGCTTGCTTAAGACCATACAAGGCCTTCTTCAACTTGCAAACATGAGAATCCTTCCCATGTACCTCAAATCCATCGGGTTCCTCAATGTAGACCTCTTCTTCTATTACACCATTCAAAATGGTTGCCTTTACATCCATTTGGTGAATCTTCCATCCTCTAGATGCAGCAATAGCAATAACGGTTCTAACAGAAGTATAACGAGCCACAGGAGCAAAGGTTTCTTCATAGTCAACTCCCTCTTTTTGTGAGAACCCTCTTGCCACAAATCTTGCCTTGTACTTCTCAATGCTCCCATCTGCCGCATGCTTGATCTTGAACAGCCATTTAGAAGACACCACAGATTTGCTTTCGGGTCTAGGAACGATATCCCAAACATCATTCTTAAGTATGGATTGATACTCCTCAGTCATACAATCTTTCCATACTTGTTGACTAGAAGCTTCCTCAACACTGGAAGGCTCTGATTCAATAATCTGACTCATCAGCGCCACATAACCGGAGAACTTATTAGGTCTCTTACTTTCTCTGAAAGTTCCTCGTGGGGCTGCAAAACTTTCTACATCCTGCATTATTTTCCTGGCCCAAAGAGGTCTCTTCCTTCCAATCACAATATTTGTAGGCCCGTCAATCGGCTCCAAGGGTTCAGCTAGATCATCATCTTCTTTAGGTTCTGGAACCTCCCTCTAATTCTCAGGAACATGATCAACTTCCATATCCTGAGGAGGCTCTTCTTCATCGATCTCCATATGAGTGCTCTTGGATCTTTTGAATGCAACATCTTCCTCAAATGTGACATCTCTACTGATCTCAATAGTCTTCTCACCCAAGGTTGTAGATTTTGTAGGCTTTTGATGTCTCACTGTAGCCCACCAGAATTCCCTTCTTCCCAGAAGGTTCCAACTTTGTTCTCTTTTCCTTTGGAATATGAACATACACTGGACACCCAAAGATCCTCAAATGACTTCAAGCTTCACCACTGAGAATGCTTCTCTAGAAGTTATATACTCCAAGATTCTGTGGGGGATTTTGTTCTACAAATAGACGGTTGTCCTAGATGCCTCAGCCCAAAGTGAGGTTTGCAGGTCTTGATCATGTATCATTGCTTTGACTGCTTCCACAATAGACCTGCTCTTTCTTTCAGCAACACTGTTCTGTTGAGGATTATAAGGAACACTGAACTCCCTCTTAATCCCTGCTTCAATGCAGAAATCACTGAAGATACCAGAAGTGTACTCTCCTCCGTTATCAGATCTCAAAACCTTGATCTTTTTCCCCGACAAATTTTCCACCTAAGCTTTGAATTCTCTAAATCTTTCTAATACCTCCTCAGATTCTTTAGATCTCAAGAAATAAATCCAAGTCTTTCTAGAGTAGTCATCAATAAAAATAATGTAATACAAGAAACCACTAGAAGATGAAATAGACATTGGACCACATAAATCAGAATGAATGAGATCAAGAATACATTTAGATCTACTTTCTCTACTATGAAACGTACATTTTGTATTCTTACCTGAGGTGTAGCCTTTGCATGTACCTTCATGTTCCTAGTTGAATTTTGGAAGGTTGGTGACCATCTTCTCCATGATAGGTAATGCTCGAAAGTGAATGTGAGCCCATCTTCGATGCCAAAGGTCACACACACTAGAAGAACCATGCACTACAGCCTAAAGGGGGCGAGTGCATAGCTTGTAGAGACACTCATGTCTAACTCCAATTACTCGAGCAGACTTGATGTTGGAGTTCTTTGCCCATATAAGAACTTTGCCTTCTGAAAAGACAACTTGATAACCCTTGTCTTCCGAAGCTGAAATGGAAACAAGATTTCTCTTTATGCCTAAAACAAATAGCACATCATTCAACTCCAATGAAATGTCGAAATCCAAGTGAAGAGGGGAGTTCCCAACTCCTTGTCATGTCCCCTTCTAGTTGACATCTCTCAGAGCACATGATTAGCCTATTATGCAACCCTCGTAGGCTAATAGGATGGATAGAGAGTCTTGATGGAGCGTGGCTCAGCTTCAGTTGTCAGTATTTGATCAGTTGGCTTTCGTTCGGGCTCATTCGGACACTTTTAGCCTGAGTTGCTATTTTTAGCAGTATTTGGCACTCAGCGAGGGACCCCTACTATTTTTAGCAATATGGATTCATCACGTGCAGAATCACCTCCTTAGTCGTCAGCTTCAGACAGTTCGTGCATCGGGTAAATATTGAGAGAGATATTAATATTTAATTGATTTAATTAAATATTAATTATTGGAGCTTATAATATAAAGTTATAATATTTCAAATATTATAACTTAAGTGATTTTCGCTGAAGGGGTCGCCCAACATGGGAAGGGGGCCATTTGAGATTATATTTTATAATTAAAATTTCATTGGAAACTATGGAATTAATAAAAAGAAAAGTTCGAATTATTTTAATGATCCCTATCTTTAAGGAATTCGCACTTTTCATGAGTATAAGGCATTTTTCATTGGAATTCGAGCCATTATGTTATTGTGAATTGAAAATTGATCAAGTCTTGACCAGAGCACGGAAGCCAAGGGTTTCAGTCTCAGAGCATTGAGGAACGAGCCATCTCCAGTGAAAGCAATTCAGAGGGTGTGAAATATCATCCGATTTATTGCCAGGCAGAGAGATTTCTTCATTCAGAAGAAATTACAGAGCATCACAGACAAGAAATATTCAGGGTTTGGATTCAGAAGTTGTCAGACAGTGCATTATTCAGGGGCGCATCTTCAGACTTCTTCATCTAGCAACCCATTGAAGATTGTACAGATTTAATACTGCTGTTAAGAAGGTCGTACCATTCTGCTGTCAGGCCGTACCATTCAAGAGGGCCGTACTTTTCACACAGAGAATATCGCCTTCCCTTCTGGTCATCCAGCTTCACACAACTGGGTGCCTAGGTCACTGGATCACTTCTCAATCATTTGACAGAGGGAGGAATGCAAGTTTATGACAGCCGTACCATATCAAGCATTTATCAACTTGCTGCAATTTCCAGGTTTTCATTAAAAATGTCATTGCCTTTTTATTTGCATGTTAATGGATATTGCTTGTAATCGTTCCAGAAGATAGATAGATAATCTGGCATCAGTATTTCCAATAGATTCTATTATTTCCGGAGTTGTAAGAATTTATTTAGATTTTATATTATTTTCTTGCAAATCGCATTATTTCATTTATGATCAAAAATCACAAAAAAACCAAAAACCATAAAAAACAATAAAAATAGTCAGATTTCAGAGATAGTAGAAACAGAGGTTTCTACAGTGGTATCAGAGCTGTTTCTTGCCATCCTTGTTGGGTTTGAAAAAACATTTTGTTATGCACCAGAGTGATAGAGAGAAGAGATATTATCAGAGGGAAAACAGAAAAACTTGGCAGCCACCACTTATTCCGGCAGGTGAGACGGCTACAGGCTTGATAGGTGTTCAGTCTGGTTCTTCGTCTGGAGCGTCTGTACAGGATACAGGCATGGGTGACAGAACAGAGATTCCTCGAGATCCTCAGGAGGAAGATGCAGAGGTTAGACAGACTCTTAGAGATTTGCGAACAGGTCAGCAGCAGGTAACTGATGTATTACAGCAGTTGACCATGGCTATACAGAGGATAGGTACGCCAAGGAGACCATCACCACATCGTGATGAGGACAGGAGTGATGCAGGTTCACAGGGGGTACCCAGGACTGTTTCACGAACAGCAAATAGACCTACCAGACCCACTTTCCTAAGAGGAGAACAGGTTGAGGAGAATGTTGAAGAAGTTGGGAACATATTATATGTTGATGCAGTTATGGCAGCCAACAAGGAGTGGGATATATTGATACCACAAGTGCGCGAGCGCATGCATTTTGATCGATTTGTGAATTCGAGAGTTGAATATTATAGGTCTCGACAGGGGAATAGGCCTCGAAACCAAAATAATGATTTGAAGCATGCAACAAACAGGTTCAATCTAGCGATGTTCGATGGTAGTGGTAAGGTCACAGCTCAGGCCTGGATTAGTAAGCTAGATACATTCATCACATTGCGCCCGATGGCTGAGAGAGATGCTATCCGGTATGCAACACTGCATCTCGAGGGGGTGGCTTACGACTGGTGGCACCACGGGATGGTGACACTACAGCATGACCGGATCACATCATATCAGGAGTTTGTTGACAGGTTGGTGGAGCGGTTTGACAGGAAGGATCCAGAATCCTACTTCAGAGACTTGGCTCAGTTACGACAGAGTGGCAGTTTGGAGTCTTATATTGGTGACTTTCAGAAGTTATCAGTTATGGTTCCGAATATTTCAGAGAGGCGACTTGTAGTGCTCTTCATGGAGGGATTGACGGAACCATTGAGAGGTTGGATCAAAGCCTTTGATCCTCCTTCATTACAGGAAGCAATGAAGAAAGCTCGTAGTATGGAGTTGGCAGCACCATCCAGTAGATTCAACTCTAGAAACAATTCTTCTTTCAGGGACAATAAGGGCTTTAACAGAAACAGAGAGAAGTCTGATTTTAACAAAGAAAAATCAGATTCTAAGAACGATTCGAAGGGTAAATCAGCAGCACCACCTTTGGATCGTGAGGCCCTTAACGATCTACGCAGGAAGAAGCTTTGCTTCTACTGCAAAGGTCCCTATGACACCAATCACGATTGTCCTTTGAGGCCTAAGGGCAAGGCAAATCGAGTGATGTGGGCATATTATGAGGATTCGGAGTCAGAGAATTCCGAATAGCAGGAGAGTTCTGAGGAGTCAGAGTCAGAGGCTTCAGAGCCTAAGGCAGAGACAAAGTCAGAGCTTCAGATACAGGAGGCACGCTTATCTAGCATTCAGCAAGAGGGCTCATTCAGGATTCGTGGAGTGTTGGCAGGGCAGAGGGTCATTACCCTCCTTGATACAGGAGCCACACACAATTTCATAGATGCTAGATTTGTTGAGAAACGCGGACTCATCGCTAAGGAGTTCGAGGGCATTCGGGTTAAGATGGCCGACGGTTACACTCTTAGGTGTGAACGCATGATTAAGGATCTCACCTTACGCTTGAACAATTATGAGTTCAAGGCTGATTACTATGTAGTTAACATGGGAGACATTGATTTGGTCTTGGGTATGAAGTGGCTTCATTCACTTGAGGAAGTCACTCTTCGTCTCAAGGACATGGAGATCCGTTTTGATGTTGATGGGAAGACACACATCCTGAAGGCAATTCAGGACAGCAACATCAAAACAATTTCTTTTCACCGGATGGAGAGGCTCATGCGACACGACATCGTAGAGTGGGCTGCCGAGTGCACATTAGCACCTATACAGGAGGGACAGCAGAAGACTGAGTATCATCCTGACATTCAGCAGTTGAGAGTCAAGCATGATAAGGTATTCAGTGATATTCCACCAGGGAGACCTCCAGACAGGGGCATTGAGCATATTATCGAGCTTGAGGAGGGTGCTAAGCCCGTTATGATTACGCCCTATAGACATCCTAAGCAGCTGAAGGATGAGATCGAGAAAACGATCAAGGAGTTACTTGCCATGGGTCACATTCGACCAAGCAAATCACCATTTGCTTCTTCAGTTGTTTTGGTAAAGAAGAAGGATGGAACATTACGCATGTGCATTGACTACAGAGTCCTGAATAAGAGGACGATCAAAAACAGGTATCCAATACCTCGTATAGACGAGCTTATTGATGAGCTCCATGGTGCATGTTACTTCACTAAAATAGACTTACGGTCGGGGTATCATCAGATCAAGGTTCGTGAGCAGGACATTGAGAAGACTACCTTCCGTTGTCATTGTGGGCACTTCGAGTTCGTAGTGATGCCATTTGGGCTCACTAATGCACCAGCTACATTTCAGTCCACGATGAACAGGGTTTTTCATTCACTGCTGAGGAGATTCGTATTGGTCTTCTTCGATGATATCCTTATTTACAGAAGGACTTGGCAGGAGCATCTGGCTCACCTGGAGACCATGTTGAGTATTTTGGAGAGGGAGTCCTTGTACGCCAAGGAATCCAAATGTGATTTGGGGATGACCGAATTGTTATATTTAGGTCACATTATCAGTGCAGAGGGAGTGCGGATGGATCCTGAAAAGATCCGCGCTATTATTGACTAGCCTACACCAGCAAACCTGACACAGTTGAGAGGGTTTCTAGGTTTGTGTGGGTTCTATCGCAAATTCGTGAATGGTTATTCACGTCATGCAGCCCCTATGACAGATTTATTAAAAAAGGGAGCATTGTGTTGGAGTCTTGAGGCACAGGAATGTTTTATGAGGTTTAAGGAGTTGATGACTACATGCCCTGTGTTGGCACTACCTGACTTTTCGAAGCCTTTCGAGCTTTAGTGCGATGCATCAGGTGAGGGCATTGGTGCAGTGCTTATGCAGGACAAGCACCCTATTATATATGAGAGTCGTAAACTCAGAGGGCCAGAGAGACTTTACAGCATTTACGATAAGGAGATGCTCGCTATTATGCATGCCTTAGCAAAATTTAGGCAGTATCTTGTTGGCAGCAAATTTTGCATCAAAACTGATCATAACAGTTTGAGACACTTCTTGGGGCAGCGAGATCTCAATGATCGTCAGCAGAAGTGGGTCAATAAATTGCAGGCATATGACTTTAATATCTCTTATATCAAAGGAACCCAGAATGTAGTAGCTGATGCTCTTTCACGCAGGCCATATTTGAGCTCTATGGTTCACGTTTCAGAGGATTAGAGGCATATGATTGTGGCAGAGTATGCCAAGGATACTTGGGCCTCCAGCATTGTTGAGGGATCGACGATTGATACCAAGTACACGCTTGTGAATGATTTGATCATTTACAAGAACAAGATATATTTGATCCCAGGTTCAGAGGTGAAGAACATTGTCATGCGAGCCTTTCATGACGTGCCTACAGCAGGACATCCCGAGTATTTCAAAACCTACAGACAGGTTCGGGAGAGATTCACCTGGAAAGGACTTAAGGTAGATGTTCTTCAGTACGTGCGTGAGTGCCCTGTTTGTCAGCAGAACAAGCAGGAGAACACGTACCCGGCAGGTTTATTGCAGCCACTTCCGATTCCTGACAGGAAGTGGGAATGCTTGTCGATGGACTTCATTACGGGCTTGCCTAAAGCCCAAGGGTGAGATTGCATATATGTAGTTGTGGATCGGCTAACGAAGTATGCCCACTTCTTTCCGATTACCACTACCTACACAGCTACACAAGTGGCAGAGGTCTTTTTCCGTGAGGTATTCAGACTACATGGGTTGCCTGGGAGCATCGTGAGCGACAGGGATAGTCGGTTCTTGAGTCACTTCTGGCAGGAAGTGTTCAGACTCTGTGGGACCGAGCTTACACCGAGCACCAATTACCACCCGCAGACAGATGGGCAGACGGAGATAGTGAATAAGTGGGTGGAAGGTTACCTCAGGAATTATATTGCAGGGCAGCAGAAGGCATGGGTCAAATGGATTCATTTGTGTGAGTATTGCTACAACACGACATTCCATATGACCATTCAGATGTCCCCTTTCATGGCGTTGTACGGTTATGAGGCGCCGAGTTTTCTGGATTTGCTACTGAGTGACAGTAGAGTGCCGAGTGTTGGAAACTTGTTGCAGGAGAGTCAGGATACTATGAAGGCTCTCAAGGAGAATATCACCAAGGCACAGAATCAGCAAAAGCAGTACGCAAACCAGAAGAGGACGGAGAGGCATTTTGAGGTGGGTGACATGGTTTATCTTATGCTGCAGCCCTACCGTCAGTCCACTCTTAGGAAGAGTGGGTCAGAGAAGCTTAAGCCGCGGTATTACGGTCCTTTCAGGATCCTGAGGTGTGTTGGAGAGGTGGCTTATGAGCTTGAGCTTCCGGCAGAGAGCAGGGTACACAATGTTTTTCATGTATCACGTCTCAAGAAGGCGTTGGGTCACCGTGTGGTACCGTCTGCAGTTCTACCTCCCTTAGATGATGAGGGAAAGTTGATTCTAGTACCTGAGTCTATCCTGGAGTACAGAGAGAGACAGTTGCGTAGGAGGACTATCAGGGAATATCTAGTGAAATGGAGAGATTTGCCTGTGGACGATGCTACATGGGAGAGCGAGGATATTCTGCAGCATCCGGAGTTGAGATTGCTTGAGGACAAGCAATTTCAGGAGGGGCGGACTGTCATGTCCCCTTCTAGTTGACATCTCTTAGAGCACATGATTAGCCTATTATGCGACCCTCGGAAGCTAATAGGATGGATAGAGGGTCTTGATGGAGCGTGGCTCAGCTTCAGTTGTCAGTATTTGATCAATTGGCTTTCGTTCGGGCTCATTCAGACACTTTTAGCCTGAGTTGCTATTTTTAGCAGTATCTGGCACTCAGCGAGGGACCCCTGCTATTTTTAGCAGTATGGATTCATCACGTGTAGAATCACCTCCTTAGTCGTCAACTTCAGACGGTTCGTGCATCGGGTAAATATTGAGAGAGATATTAATATTTAATTGATTTAATTAAATATTAATTATTGGAGCTTATAATATAAAGTTATAATATTTCAAATATTATAACTTAAGTGATTTTGGCTGAAGGGGTCGCCCAACATGGGAAGGGGGCCATTTGAGATTATATTTTATAATTAAAATTTCATCGGAGACTATGGAATTAATAAAAAGAAAAGTTCGAATTATTTTAATGATCCCTATCTTTAAGGAATTCGCACTTTTCATGAGTATAAGGCATTTTTCATTGGAATTCGAGCCATTATGTTATTGTGAATTGAAAATTGATCAAGTCTTGACCAGAGCACGGAAGCCAAGGGTTTCAGTCTCAGAGCATTGGGGAACGAGCCATCTCCAGTGAAAGCAATTCAGAGGGTGTGAAATATCATCCGATTTATTGCCAGGCAGAGAGATTTCTTCATTCAGAAGAAATTACAGAGCATCACAGACAAGAAATATTCAGGGTTTGGATTCAGAAGTTGTCAGACAGTGCATTATTCAAGGGTGCATCTTCAGACTTCTTCATCTGGCAACCCATTGAAGATTGTACGGATTTAATACTGCTGTTAAGAAGGTCGTACCATTCTGCTGTCAGGCCGTACCATTCAAGAGGGCCGTACTTTTCACACAAAGAATATCGCCTTCCCTTCTGGTCATCCAGCTTCACACAACTGGGCGCCTAGGTCACTGGATCACTTCTCAATCATTTGACAGAGGGAGGAATGCAAGTTTATGATAGCCATACCATATCAAGCATTTATCAACTTGCTGCAATTTCTAGGTTTTCATTAAAAATGTCATTGCCTTTTTATTTGCATGTTAATGGATATTGCTTGTAATGGTTCCAAAAGATAAATAGATAATCTGACATCAGTATTTCCAATAGATTCTATTATTTCCGGAGTTGTAAGAATTTATTTAGATTTTATATTATTTTCTTGCAAATCGCATTATTTCATTTATGATCAAAAATCACAAAAAAACCAAAAACCATCAAAAACAATAAAAACAGTCAGATTTCAGAGATAGTAGAAACAGGGGTTTCTACACTCCTTTCACAGAGTACCTAGCATCATCTCCAATAATGACTTGTTCACTGTAATATATCTTAATCAAATTAGATAGATGCTCCCTAAATCCAGTGATGTGGCGAGAGGCACCACTATCTATCAACCAAGTGTTGGTGTCGATGGTTGCATTGCTTGACAAGGCTGAATAGAATAGATATTCACTTGAGTTCTTTTGCGGAGAGATTTCTTCAACATTTGCAATGCAAAACCTGTTGCTTAGGCCTGGAAAGACATTCCTTTGCAAAGTGACCATACTTGTCACAACGGAAACATTGTACTTGGGATAAGTCTCTCTTCTTCTTGAAAGCAGGAGCACCATCATTTCCATTATCTCGATTCCTCTTGAAGAATCCTTTCCTCCAATCTTTTACTTTCTTCTTCGTAGAGTGAGAGGCGAGAACATGAATATCTTCATTAGTTAAACTTTGACCAACGCCTCTAGCCGCCAATCTTGACTCCTCTTGAATGCAGTCGACCCTCAACCGATCGAACTTGGGAAGTTTAGATCTTGCATTGATCCCCTAAATGTAGGACTCCCATGATAACGGAAGACCGTTGAGAGCAAGCATGGTCAAGTTTTTGTCATCAATTATGTGACCAATTGTAGAGAGCTGATCTCTCAATTCTAAAATCCTCATGAAATAAGCAATCACTGTTTCTCCTTTCGCCATCTTCACATGGTGAAGTTGTTGCTTCAGTGCAAGTGCTCGGCTGGTGTTGTTGATTTCGTACATCTCTTATAATTTTTTGAACATGTCCCTTGTCGTCTTCGGCTTGGAGACAATCGGAACAATATGATCTTTAATGGAATCAACCAACATCTTCTTTGCCTTGGTGTCTTTCTTCCTCCACTGCAACTTCTCTTCTTCCTCCTCAGGTTCGGGGACTTTGATTTCCACAAACTCAGCTAAATCATTCTCTTCCAAGGTGAGCATGAGTCTGAACCTCTATGATTTGTAGTTAGAAGCTCCTTCAAGTCTATCCTCAATTTCCAGACCATTTACCATCTTGACTAAAATAGAGATAGACAGAAAAAGAGATTAAGGAGTAATGCTGCAAAACAAATCTGATCACGATCTTCTTCAAACCCACTCTGATACCATGTTAGTGTTTTAATGATCAGATAATACAACTGAAAGCACTCAGAAAATTGCAACACATAAGACAATAAACACAGCAAGATACCCTGGAAAAACCCTCCACTTGAGGGAGAAAAACCGAGCAAATATTTCTCTTATATAATGGAGTAACAAGAGCAGAGATCTGCTTACAACTCAGGCCCAGCACAAGGCCGAATTTGATTTAATGAATACTAGCACCTCTCCTAGATGCGAATATGTTTCCCCTTGAAATCAGTCTTCTGCAAGATGAATAGCTGTTGCTCAAGTGCGAACTTCTGCTTGTATGCGAATTATGCTGAATGAACTTGATGTCCAATTGTTCAAACATGACCTTGTATTTATACAAAATGAGGTGTCTCCTCAAGTAGGTAGGCCACCTAAAGAATTTACAAAATAGCAAGATAGGTCGGCCCAAAGATAATAATAAATGAATATTAATTAAATGCATAAAGTCGGCCTCCTCTTCAAGCAACATATAAAATTGAATAGCCATAAGACTACATTTAATTTTTGTTGTCTTCTTGGAAATCGTGCACCTGGAAGTAGACTCCTACGGCTGTCATCAACACTTTCCATCTATTAGATTGCACATGGTGGAGCAAATAAAATAGTCGAGTTCCTAATGTAGTAATCATTAGGTACTTGGGGAGTGGAGAGATCATTGCTATTGGGATGGTTGATCATTCATCTCACTTGTATGCCTTTTCACATTTTGCTCCTGATGATGATGCAATTCCCTTGATTGGTATTCACACTCATACATCAAGTGTGAGTCATGTTGCTAAGGAGAAGTTTGGTCAATTGAACTTTGGTGTTCTTCAAACTTGTGTTGAGCTTCCATCTCATCCACAACCTACTTTTTCAAATTTCAATGTTGCCACTACTTCCAATTCTTCAATTTAGCAAGATGATCATTTTCGAATTCATGTTTGTGGGATCAATACTTGACAGTTGAAAGGTATTTTATATTTGTTTTGTGATTCGCATATTGAAGATTTGGAGGACACACTTGAGAATATCCACTCCCTCTTCGATGATAGTTACAAAACAACTATTAATTGTCTTTGGAGATTGTTGTTCATGGGTTTCCACATAGTCTTAATTTGCCACCTTCTTTGATTGGGGTAGCACCTGATTTTGTTATGGCATACTCTAAAACGGAGTCACTTGATCAGTTTTCAAAGACACGTTTCATGAGACTTCATCCCCCATCTCTCTTCTTGGAGTTGGAGTTCCATCAACACACACCATTGGGCTTGTTTCTTCCCAAGGGCAAGAATGTTATTTGTAGGCATTGGATTTTCATTCATCTTCAAGCATTCACCATGTTGGCGTTACAATACGCACCTCTGGAGTGCGTATTGGCAACGGACAGCTATGCACAGTGCGTAATGATTGCTCTTCAAATTAGGAGGGGAAGCTCCCTCTTTTGCTGATATGTGTGAAAAAGTAAATGACCTAAATCCTATCTTTTTGACTCAACTGGAAGAGGCACAAGGTTAAGGAAACCAAGAACATTGCAGCTAAGGTTTTTCTTTGGTTTTGTACATCTTAACTACAACTAACTAAATGCTTTTAATCTATCATATTCCTCAAGAGAAACAGAGCATGAGGACTAAGGAGCAGGGAGTATTTGGACGATAAACTTTAAGTCAGGATTCCCAAGGAGGAGACGACTCCTATCCAAGGTGTAGGCTGAATGAAAAGTTATTGGCAACAACATCAAACGACAATCTTCACTTCTAAATTCCCAAGGAGGAGACGACTCTTATCCGAGGTGTAGATATGAAACAAAGATCATTAATCAAAACACAGCACGATAAACCTACTTCTAAATTCCCAAGGAGGAGACGACTCCTATCCAAGGTGTAGATATGAAACAGATTTATTAATAACAAATATAACCTAGGACAGCAGATTGTATGAACGGTCTATCACATAGATAAATGATCAACCAAAACCATATTGAACAAAGATGAACCATTACAAGTAACATTGCACGGCAAGGTGGATCAGCAATTTGTTAATTACTAATAAAAGCTCGAAGATGAACCAATACCGAACATAGGAATATTGCCGACAACTCAGCAACTCTCTATCCCAATGAATGGTTCGTGAACAGATACACAAATAGCAATACTACAGGCAAGAGTTGGCTCAGCATGTACACTATCAAGCAAAAGTTAATTACAAATGAGCAAAGGTGCTATTATTTATAGAACTCAAAGGTTTAGGGAACCCTAAAATCACCTTGAGTTTACACTCAATCTTGCAAGCATGCAAGAATTTATTCTCTAAGTCTAACTAAATGAAACTATACAGTTAACTGGAAAGCTACCATCAGTTAACTGAAACAAAACTAGACTAAATGGAAATGTCCAACATGCAAGTCCTTATTGAAATAAAAGTCAACTGATAACTAACATCAGTTAACTAGGTCCTAACTGAAAGTCCGACCTCCTCCGAAGATATCTCTAAGGATGAGATAAACATGCTTAAAATCAGCAATGAGAACTCCAAGACTGATGTCGAGTTAACTGTTGCTTCTGACTCTATCCTCGAAGATAACTGCAAGATCTATCTGACTGTCTACTCCAAGCCATCACGAGCTATCACCTCTTCCAATAACTTGTCAACTGTCTCACCTTCTTGAGATCATCACATGTCTTAACTATCAATTCACTGCTTGTCGACAACTTGAGCAATCCTGGAAAATATCCACACACTTCAACTGGCAGTTCACTGATTGGTAACTCTGGCGGCTTCGCAACTGGATTGATGACCTTTGTCTCTTATACAACTTGACGCTTTTCTTGATTCTTCTCAACAGAAGAGTGTTGCATGACGAAACCACGAAGTTTGATCGTGAACCCTCTGGTTGTGAGAAATGCACACAAACTCACCGCACACGCAAAATTCCAACGATATCAACCCTGTGAATTGGCCTTGGAAGGCAATCAGCTATACGAGGTATGAAACCATGTAGACTTTGAGTGACTACACTTGTCAATTTATCAACCCTCCGAATGTGAATGCAAATCAATATCAACAGTTTTTATGAAATCGTGAATTAAGACCGATTTGGTCTTGAATTCAGTTTAAGTGAATTGCATTCTGAAAAACTCGTCTGTTGACTGTAAGCACGACTATGTTCTGACAACTTTTCCGGAAAGCTTAAAATAGCTTTTGACGACGCTAAAAATACCCTGTTGAGGAGCAATTTTCATGAAAAATTTCGAGATGTGGGTTTTGTAGAGAAAATAATTCTAAGCAAACCCACAACATCAAAAATTCGAAAAAAAGCCTTTTGTGTTGGCATGCAAGAGTTTTTCGGTAAAGAAGCAACAGGGGTTGTAGGGGCACCAGGGGCAATTTTTCCCAAGAAAAACCGAAACATGGGTTTTGTAGGCAATGGAATTCTAAGCCAACCCAAATGATTCGATTTTGGAAAAATTAAGCTTTTCACCCACATCCAAAGGAATCTTCGGAAAAATGCACAATGCTTCAAAATGTGAAGCAGCGAGACAATTTTCTCAGAAGGGCAATTTTCTCGAAAAAATCTAAGACATGGGTTTTGCTGCTAAAGCTGAAATATGTGAACCCAAACGATTTGATTCTGAAAAATTCTGCCATTTACTTTGACATGCAAGAGAAAACCTAAGACAAGAATAGAAGGATTTTAGAGAGAGAAAATAGATATTTATTATTCTCTGAAAAAGTCGCCTATGCTTGAATTGGATTTGATGAAGTCTGCATGCACTTGAAAAATGAAGTCTGAAGAATACTTCCTCTAAACAATCTAGACCTGGCACTGGGAAGAGCACTAAAAAATATTGCTCGAAGCACCTTCAGATCTTTGCTTGCTCAAGAAAATATGTGTTTGCTTCCACTTGTGATGAGAATAATGTATGCCTCTTGCCTTGACAAATACAAATTTATGAAGAAAGGCACAAACTTATGCTTGCAAACACTGAAAAATGGACATCACCTTCTGATTGGACCTCTAAAACAGTTAACTACCTGAGAAATTAGCCCTAAATAGGGCGCCACCTCCATGCACTTTAGTTAACTATGCATCCAAAAATAAATCCACCAATTGCACGCAAAAATTAAGTCCAGTTGAAGTTGACTTGAGAAGTACAACTGAAGATTTAATTTCAGTTCAAAACCTCCACCTTTATAGGGCATCCCTTTCACTTGAGTTCAAAAGTCAAACTTTGACATTAGGCATCACTTTCCAGATAGCCAATTTCTTGAAAATTTGAATTTGCAAACGTCACCGAAGCCCATGTTCGATCATTGATTCTGATTGACTGACATGTCGGATAGATTGGCTGATAGTTTCATTGAAGAGCAGGATCAAAACTGACAAGAAACTCCTTGAGGCTACAAACCCTAATTCTAACATCTAAGGATTCAAAATCCAAGGCACCACTGGCCTCCAAGGGCACTTTTGGCTTCAAACTTAGAAAAATTCTCATGCAATTTCATCATTTTGAAGGTGATTTTGACCTCACTTCATCTCGCGTTTCTCGGAATTCGGCAAACCTTCAGAACTGGCTAACAGGCTCACTGCGGAGCTGGCTAGATTCTCAACAAGAGCTCTTGGAGAGCATTTTTCCTAAAAATATCATCTGGCAGTTGAAAAACATGGGCACCCCTGTCCTCCAGGGGTGCTTTTCTTCCTAGAGATAGCCATTTTTCCAACTGGCTAAAAATTCCCTTAAACTCCGACAACAGGTTGCTGACAAATCTTCTAACCCGATTGAGGTATGCAATGGAAAGTTGGAAGCCTCACAGATAGGATGAGTATCTGAGATGACCAAAAAGATTGTATTTGAGGCCCCAACACCTTGGACACCCCTAGCCTCCAGGGGTGCTTTTGCTTTTTCTTGAGATTTCGACCATGACTAAAACCCTATGTTTGACTCTTGATTCCGATAGTTCAGCAACTCAGATTCACCCGCTGACAGATGCGTTGCAAAGCCAGACCAAGTCTGAGACAAACATCCTAGGTGTCATTCGATCAGAAACCTCCATCTAGTGCTTCAAAAAGATGGGTGCCCCTAGCTAGCAAGCGCACTTTTCACTCTAGTGTTAAGTCATTTTTTCATCTCCCTCATTTCGTGTTTAATCTCCAGTTTCAGGTGCTAGAAAAATCTTTCAAACTGGCTGGTAGGCTCATCGTGAACCTGACAGGATTCCGGAGAAGTCTTCTTGGAAGTGACAAGTCCAAAAAGTTGATTTGGGCCCCTGAAATCAAGGGAGCCCTAGGCTAGCAGGTGTGCTTTTGTCTCCAAAGTTTGAAAAAATTTCAACTTCTTCTCCTCGACGAAAATCCCCTCCAAGATGAAGCATGATTTTGAACATATCTCGTCATAGAATCTTCACCGGAGTGTTTCAAGCTTAGATTTCGACACCTAGCACCTGACCATTTGCCATTGTTGACCTCAAAAATCCTGACTTTTTACTTGAAAAAGCAAAAACTACCCACCAGACTTAAGCTGAGTTTTAACTAAATCAAACGTCACCATTGTGATCGTGAAGCAAAATAAACCAATCAAAACAATTTTCAGTCAATTTTGACAAGTTTCAATTTTGGGGGGTTTTTACCTAAAAATAGGGGTCCAAAAACCCTAATTTTCAAATTTTGCCAATATCTTCCAGACATCACACTGACTAAAAGCTCATACTTGATTTGCCCAAAAACTATGTTTTGACATCATTTTACAAGGTTTAAACCATTTTAAGAAAAATGCCTTAATGAAGCAAAAAAATTGGTTTGGATACAACACACCATTAGTACAAAAGCTACTTCATTATGGGGCGGATCTACAATCTTAGTCTTTCTCTCCTGTGGGGTGGATATCTATTATATATTTATGATGGATCTCATTTATCTCTTGTTGAGTTCCATACATCACTTGTTCATGTTTGTTTGTATCTTTTTTGTCTTTTGGAGAGGAGTTTTCACTCGGGGATGCGTCCCCCCCCCTGAAATGCCTCGTCCCTGTTCGCGAAATGTCCTGGGCAGAGGGGGACAACTGGGGGAGGGTCCCCTAGCATCCCATTTTCTGCCAAAAAACAGGACACCATCCCTGAAACAAGGGAACGAGGTTGACCAAATGGGGGACGGCTAACCATCCTAAGAACAGCCAAGCAACGACTAAGCCGTCCCTTGACCGTCCCCCACATCAAAACAGCATTTTTAAGTTAAAAAAAACACAAATTTAAAAAGTGGCGCCCCTACCTACGTGGCATTTGTGGGCCTCATTGCTCTTGACTCTATTATGAGGAAAAAAAAGGCCTTTTTTAATTCATTTTATGCATTTGTTTGTTGAGAGCAGCCAAGGGTTTGAGAGCAAAAGAAGTTGCAGCCATTGAAGGAGAAAGAACAGCAGCTTGAAGGAGGAGAGGAGGTTGAAATTAGTGTTGTTGGGAGTGCAAATCCACCAAAGAGGTATGCATTTCTTTTCCCTTTTCTTTTCATTTCTTTTGCAAAATCTCAAGCATACATTTTTTTTTTAATTTGTTTGCATTTTCAGTTGAAACTTGCATTCTAAATATACAAATCATGAGCAGCAATGAGAGTGGGAGTGATAGTGAGGTTGAAGTTCAAAATAGAAGGGGAAGTGGTGGAGGTGTTAGTGGAGAGCAAACAAACCCAATCCAATGCCCTTCAACAACTATGGAACACTATGCAAAACACCCATTAAACAATAAAAACCATTCCTTCAATATGTTCACCCGTGGGTGAAAGACAAAAAAAATTCAAGGGGGAGCAGGGTGTGGTTTTGCCATGATTGTGAAAAAGAATTTAGGGGCAGCTACACAAGTGTTAGGTCTCATTTTTTGGGTGAGGTGGGCCATGGAGTTAGAGTGTGTCCGACATTAACAGATGAACTATTTTGAGTGCCAAAGAGCCAAAGAATTCAAATGGAGTTGGATGGTGGGGTTCAAGGTGGGTCACCTTCTTTCCGAAGTGCACAATCATCTATGCCTAATTCTATTCCTTTCACGGTTGGTAGTAGTGGAATTGCCTCAAGAGGAAACAGGAAGGTGAGTGGTAGTGGGAAGGCATCTTCAATTGAGTCCATGTTTAATAACCAAGCACGAGAAGCCATTGAATCTTCCATTGCCAAACTCTTTTTTACCCATGCCATCCCATTTCATGTGGCCCGTTCATCTTATTTCAAACAAATGGTGAAAGACATAGCCACTATTGGTCCTTCATTCGTACCCCCTGGAGATCATAAGCTACGCACCACCCTCCTAGACAAAGAGTACTCCAAAGTTAATGTGTAATTGGAGAAGATGAGGCAAACGTGGATGAGGACGCAATGCTCTATAGTGATGGATGGGTGGACTGATGTTAGAGATCGGCCAATCATCAATGTCATAATCGCATGCCCTGTTGATTCTTGTTTTCTTAGAGCCGTAGATTGTTCGGGGAGACGTAAGGATGCAGACTTCCAGTTTTCCATGTTAAGAGATGCCATAGAGGAGAGGTTGGGTCTGCTAATGTGGTGCAAGTGATCACCGATTCAGCACATGTGTGCAAATTGGTTGGGTTGATGGTGGAGGGTACTTATAGGCACATATTTTGGACCCCATGTTGTGTTCATGCATTGCATAATGCATTGAAAGACATAGGGAAGTTGGATTGGGTGAAGCAAATTGTGGCAGAAGCTAGAAATATTCAGATGTTTATTTGCAATCACCACACCTCACTTACTCTCTTCAAATCATTTTCAAAGGAGTTTCTCAAACCTGTTGAGACAAGGTATGCCACTTCATTTTGTATTCATAATTTGATTTTGTTTCAAATTTTTATTTTTAATGAATCATTGAATCAATGAATGTAGATATGCCACATACTTCATCTTGTTGGAGAGGATGCTTGAGGTGCATGAGACTCTACAAATGACGACAGTGTAATGTCCCCATTTTTGCCATTCGCTCTTCGTTGCCCAATAGCCTATTCCCGGAAGCCCGTAGCTCGTCAAAGGTGAAATTATGGTTTCCTATTTTATAGGGGTTCTGAAGAAGGTTTGCATGAATGAGGATTGCGGATTTTTTCTGGGTTTTCAGAGAGCTTCGTAGTGATATGACATACAAAGTTATCGTGCAACTTTTAAAAATTTACTATTTTTAGTAAATTCTATTTCTAGCAGCCATCTTGGACAATAGCATCAACAGTCAGCTCAGTTTCCATTTCAGGCAGTGCAATTTGGGCATATTTGGCTTTTAGCATTTTGAGGCTCATTTTGGGTAAAATGATTTATTCTAAGTTATTAATGTTATAATTTCTTATTGGCCCCCTTGGCCTAGTATTAATGACTTAAAGTTGTTTTAAAAGGTGACCTTTGAGGGTGGACGCCTCATTGAGAGATTATTTAAATATTTCTAAAGTAAATATTTCTCCTCAAGTTTTGGATGCCTAGAAAGGTGAATATAATGTTTTAAAAATTTTAATATTTCAAAAGTGAAATGGGCATCCCTTTTGGAGGGAAAAAAGATGGAAGCTAAAGAGCCAACAATCACCTTCAATTCTATAAAATCAGGTCATTGCTCATTCATTTGGCATCTTGGAAAATGTTGTAAAGTTATGCTGCTGAATTATTTTCAAAATCCGGCTTAGCAAGTTTACTCCATTCTTCGGGCCTAAAACTATGGTACCCTAGATGGTTAATTGAGAGTGTGCTTCATCCAGAAGTGCATATTGTGCATCAAAGTGAAGATATTGGTGAGAATTTTCAGTTTTAATGTTGCTGCTTCATCCATAGCTGAAGAGGATTTTGATATATAATTCATTGAGTGATTTAATTTCAGTTGTGGGTATTTACCCATTCCCTTTCAATGCTAATGGCACCCCTTCTTGAGCAATCATAGATTTTATTTTGAAAAAATGAATTTAATAGAGAAGGTCGCACCTCTTGCTAGGGTCGTACCTTCTTCTCCTTTTGCATTGGGTTTCGAGCTGGTTTATGATATGTGTTTAGCTTTGGAAAAGTTATAATTTTTGGTCGCCTAGCCTTGGTGAGAGTTGTTCATGTTATTGGAGTGTATAGGCGTTGTATTGAGGGAGATTTAATCATTTTGGTTGAGCTTTGCTTGCTGGTCTGGTTAATTACAGTTTGTTGGTCTTAATATCAAATCAAAATAATTCCCTTGTCATGCTTATTTCATGGTCTTCCATTCACATTTTGTAAAGAGAGATATAGCCCTTGACATGGCAGAGCTTTGGGCAAAGATATGAACGAATTACTGAAGGCTTGTTGCTGGTAAGAAATCTCAGTTTGCTGGTTGTTATTATCAGATTTCAATAAGTTCAGTTGTTGACTTGTTCATCATTTGAGAGGTTCAGAAGTTGAAAAATTCATCTTTCAAATATTTGCATTGATTTTATCATTGTAACACCTATAAATTGCAGATTTATTTCATTGTAAGGCTGAGAATTAGGAGTACTAATCCAGTCATTGTTCTTACTGCATTTACTTGTGATTTCCTAATACAAACACCTTAACTCCTGGCTGGTTTACCGCCAGTGTGGAGAAAATTGTTCATTGTATTTCATCTTTCACCCACCATTGAGTGGTGAATCCCCACTATTAAGTGGATGCCCGCTTCGCGGATCAATTGCTTTGTATTTTGATGTTTTCCCCCCACTGAATAAGTGGTAGTGTGGAATTTGCTTCATGGCTGGTTCATCGCCTAGCTCCATTCAATTGTAACTTCATTTCAATAATTGTTTAGTTTTCTCCGCCATATGACAACACCTCTCCTTCTTTGGGATTGAGTGTGCATTCTTGGCGTTGAGTTTCTTTCAGTTGTAATCAGTTACAGTTATTGAGTTATTTAGATCCTAGGGATCCTCTGACCAAACGCCCACCCCTCCTCCCTCATCGAGTCTTAGGGCGCATTCTTGGTTAGAGTTACTATTCCGCATCATTTTGGTTTTGGAGCTAACCTTAACGGGTGCGTGTTGCATTGTAATTAATATTGAAATCAAGGGAAAAATTGAGTGGGTATTTTACAGATGGTCAATGCAAAGTTGGACTAGATGGCCTAATGCAAATTCTGCTCAAGGAAAGACCATCAAACAAAAGATCCTCAATGATGATTGGTGGACCAATGTGAGGTAAGACATATTAGATGGCTGATTTTCATATTAAATTTCTAATTTTAATATTTTAATTTTATTGTCCAATGTTCCAACTTTTGAAGTTTCTAACATGTCAATTAACTTGTCAACTAATGATTTTGAACTTTTTGTTTGCATTTTGCAGATATATTTGCTCCTTCATCTCACCTATTGTAGATGTCATCTGATATGCTGATATAGACTCTCCTAGTCTTGGAGAGATATATGAGACATTTGACAGTATGCTTGGGAAAATCAAGCAAACTATTTCGGCAAAGGATCCCACTTTAAATTTATATAAGCAACACATTAGGCCCATTGTGACGTGGAGGTGGATACAATGAACACCCCGCTTCATATGGCTGTCTTTGCACTAAATTCCAAATGGTATGCACCAAGGGATGTTAGAGTGCTTCCATGCAATGACCCTAACGTTTTAGATGTATCCAGCAGAGCAAGCTTCACTACTTCAGACACAATTCCTAGACTATGCAAATCTTAATGGCCCAAACTTGAGTAAACCACAGGCGAGGTTGGATTGAGCTATATTAGCTCAAAACAAACCCTATTGGATGGTGGACCTATCATGGGAGGGATACACCACAATTGAAGACACTTGCTACTCGCCTTATTGCATAGGTCGTCGGTTCCTCTGCTGCAAAGAGGAATTGGTCCACATATAGCTTTATCCACTCCCTCAAGAGGAATAAACTTACCTCTAGACGAGCGGAGAAGCTAGTGGTCGTTCATAGTGCTCTTTGTCTTCAAGATCGGCAAACTCCAGAGTATCGACAGACTTCACCTCTACGGTGGGATATTGATCCAAGGATGTGGCCCAAGTAGATGAGGAGGAGACAGCTGAGGGTTTGGTTGGGGTTCCATTGGTTGAGGAGGACCATCACAGTGGCAGTGACTCAGAGGATGACTCTGATTTTGATGCAGTTATGGGAGATGATTAGGGGCAGTAGTGCTCTTTGTTTATTCATTATTGACATACAATATTGTATTTTGATTTTAATAGAAAACCTTAAAACTATATGGCAGCAATGTAGCCTTTGGGCATTTTGATATAAGTTTATAAATTATAACTTGGAGGTTGTTTCATGATTCATGTATGTTAATTTTGAATGTGTATTGAGTATTGGCATAATGTTGAACACAAATGTTATATGTTAAGGTTCTATAATGTATATTATGCATGCCTTATCCATGTTATCAAAATGAATATTTAAAATTTCCCTATATTTTTAAAATTTCCCCTATATTTTTATATACCCGTCCCCCGTCGTCCACAAATTTGGCCTCAAAAATCGGAAACTTGGGGACTCGTCCCGTCATCCCCTTCTCGGAAACTTGGGGTAACACTGTGAAAAAGTCCTTTGTACATGGGTATGGGTACCTAACATGGCCTAGTAGTTGGGACCCATCATCCTTGCATCACCAATGCATCTTTGCATTCATGCATTTGTTTACTTCTTCATCAGTTGCACTTAGGGGCGGTGTTGGTGTGAACAAGGTATATTACCTAACTAATTCCCCATATAGGTCCTTTTCACACATGTTCACATGTCAAGTTTACTTAGAGCTTTAGGAATCTTTCTAGAAATCTCTAGTACAAGTGATCTTATCCTTTAGTTGTCTAATGACATAAGATTAAGACACTTATCACAATCTTGTCTTTTCCTATCTCTTGACCTTGCCTATATAAGCAAGGCCTCATATATACATTATGAACAATCTTTGATTCATTTTATTATAATTCATATTGCACCATAATCAAGCAATTATTTCTCTCCCTGCTCTCTCTTGTGGAAGGTAATCTTTGGTTTTGCAAGTGATCCTTGTTAGTTTTAGGATCAGAAATGCAATAAACAAAAATTGCAACACATTAGACAATGAAGACCACAAGATACTCTGGGAAAACCCTCCAACTCGAGGGGAAAAACCCAGCAAATATATCGCTTATATATTCTGGAATAAGAGCAGAAATCTGCTTACAACTCAGGCCCAACACAACGCCGAATTTGAAATAATGAATAATAGCACCTCTCCTAGATGTGAATATACAATATGAATATATTTCCCCTTGAATTCGATCTGTTGTAACAAGATAATGATCTACTGCTCAAGATGATGGTCTGCTGCACAAGTGCGAACTTCTTCTAGGAATGCGAATATGATGAATGAACTTGATGATCAAATGAGGTGATCATCACCTTGTATTAATACAAAACAATATGAAACTTCATGTAGGTCGGCCTCATAAAGAATTAACAAATAATAAATATTATTTCTTTAAGTTGGCGCCATTTAATTATTCACAAAAATTAAATGTTATATTATGTTGCCAAGTGAAGCGCTTCTTCACTTTAATAAATAAATGAATAGTCATTAGGCTATATGAATTTTTTGTCCAATAATCAAGGCGGAAATATGTAGCCCGAAGCTACAACATCAACACTCCCTCTTAGCTAGGGAGGAATACTTCCAATACACATTGTAATGGAATCTCTCAACATGACACCCACAATGGCTACACCCATATGTGGAAGGGGCTCATCATGGATTCACTCAATCGTGATATCAACCATCATGGCTACTCCCATGTACGGTAAAGCATATATGCACAAGTACCCATCACGAAATCACTCAACGTGATGTCGTCATCTCAACATGACGTTCACCATGGATACTCCCAGAAGGTGAATTGTAATGTCCCCTTTTGGGATAACCATAATTCTTGCCCTGATTTTCTGAAGATATCATTTTATGATAGTTTAGTGTTCAAGACTATATATATGCTCTTGTGATTAAATAAACCAATCACTAACTGTTGTTGCATTTCCTTGATGCAGATTTATTTCTGAATCTTTCTCCTATTGATTCCTGTTCTCTTACTCTTCTTCTTCCCAAATCTGAGTGTATCATCTTAATATATTTGTTGCTATGCTAAGGGATATACTCCAATTTCCTTATTTATTTCTTCCTTTCAGATTTCCTATGAGTGATTTCCTGCTTATAGTATTAAATCTAATATATTTATTTTTTCTTTCCAATCTGCCCTACTATCTTTATTTCTTAATTCCTTTGTGTCAGATCCTTTTTATTCCTCTTATTCCCCTCACGTATTTCCCATTTTTTATTTTATTTATACATCTTCAAAAATCCAATGGTTCTGTCTCTTATGAGGGGTATATCTATTCAAATGGATGTGACCTTTCAAAACCCAATCGCTGCCCTTTGATAGATTGTTGTCTTTAATTTATGAAGGGGTCACAGCTTTTGTTTAGTTTTTAATTGTATTTATTGCCAACTTTCATCGCTGCTTTCTATAAGTCTTGACCCTTTAACTAATCGCTGCCTTAGAATGAGTCACCCCTTTTTATTAGCTTTGATCTCATTGCTTCTTTTAGAATAATTCGTTGTCTTAAGTGAATTGTTGTTCCTTGTAAAGGCAACGCACTTATAAAGTATTTTTCTGACTATAATGGGTTGCTGCCTTAAGCCATTCCTAATATAACATTTATATATTATGTGTTCTATATTTATAAGTTTATATTAGCTTTAAATATATGTTTTATATTATTATATTATAATAATTAATATTAAATTGTTAATATTTATATTTTATATTAACAATTATAATACTATCTTAGAATAATTATAATTATAATAGCATTAAATTGCTAATATTTATATTTTTGATATATTATTATTCATTGTATTTAGTGTCGTAATTTCGGGGACATGACATGAATAAACACAAGTACAAGAAAACCATCACGAACCCTCTCACGTGATGTTGTCATGGAGTCACTCAACATGACATCCACCATGGCTACTCCTAGAGGGTGGAAAGCAAGGGCTTACACCTCAAATTTCTCTAAAAGAGAAAAATGCATTAGAGCAAATCACAGAAGATCACTGAAGTTGAGTCTCCCTCTTAGCTAGGGCAACATTCCCCACAATACCAAGCTTGTCTTGAAAGTACACAAACTTTACCTTGGAGAAAGGCTTGGTGAGAATGTCGACCGTCTGCTCATCAGTGCTAATGTATCTCAACTGGATTGCTTTCCTCAATACCATATATCTGATATAGTGGTATTTGATCTCAACATGTTTGGTTATGTCATGAAACACTGGATTGACAGAAAGCTTCAACCAACTTTGATTATCACAATGAATGACAGTCGGCTCCAATGATTGTCCAAACAATCCTGCAAGGAGCTTCCAAAGCCACACTGCTTCTCGAGCTGCCACAAACGCTACAATGTACTCGGCCCCTGCGGTGCTCAGTGCCACTAAAGACTGCTTCCTGCTACACCAGGAGATCATCGCAGACCCCAAACTGAAACAACATCTAGAGGTGCTCTTCCGATCGGCAACAAAACCTACCCAATCAGAATCAATATAACCATGCAGCTTCAAGTCTACACCAGAAGAATATCTCAAGCCATACCCAATTGTGCCACGCAAGTATCTCAAGATATGCTTTGCTGCAACTAGGTGTATTTGCCTTGGTTCACACATGAACTGACTAAGTGCATTCACTGCATAGCAAATATCTGGTCTAGTGTTGACTAGATACATCAATGATCCAATCAATGATCTAAACTAGCTGCAACCTCTTTTAACTTCTAAAAATTGGTTTCCATAGGTGTAGACATGGATTTGCAATCCATCATACCAAATCTCTTCAACATGTCTATTGTATACTTCCCTTGACTTAGAATGATCTCATTAGGCCTCTGCCACACCTCTAAACCAAGGAAGTAATGCATATACTTAAGATCCTTCATTTCAAATTCAGAAGCCAACTCCTTACATTTGATAATGAGGTGTTCTTCTCCAATAAGAAATAGATCATCAACATAGAGAGCCAAGATCAAGGCCTCACCATTAATTACCTTGAAATATAGATTTGAATCAGCATCATTCTTGGAGAAGCCCAAGCTCAGCAAGTATCGATCAATCCTCTCATACCAAGCACGAGGAGTTTGCTTAAGGCCATACAAAGCCTTGTTCAATCTGCAAACATCAGACTCCTTCCCATGAACTTCAAAGCCATCAGGTTGCTCAATGTATACTTCTTCTTCAATTACACCATTTAGAAATGTTGTCTTCACGTCCATCTGGTGTAACTTCCATCCTTTAGCTGCTGCAATGGCAATGATAGCCCTGATGGAAGTATAACGAGCAATTGGAGCAAATGTTTCCTCATAGTCTACTCCCTCTTTCTGAGAGAACCCCCTAGCCACAAATCTAGCCTTATACTTCTCATGGCATCCATCTCCCGCATTGAAAAGCCACTTAGAAGATACAACGGATTTGCCTTCTGGTCTAGGTACAATGTCCCAAACATCGTTCTTGAGGATAGATTAATATTCTTCAGCCATAGCATCTTTCCATACTTGCTGACTTGAAGCTTCCTGAACACTGGAAGGCTCAAATTCAATCATTTGACTCATCAATGCAACACAGCTTGAAAACTTTTGAGGTCTTTTGCTTTCTTTGAATGTTCCTCTGGGGGCTGCAAACTTTTCTGCCTCTTGCATTGTTTGCCTAGCCCATAGAGGTCTCTTTCTACCAATAACAATGTTGGTAGGCCCATCAGTAGGTTCCAAAGGCTCAACTGGATCATCATCTTCTTTTGGATCAGTAGCCTCCCTCTGAATCTCAGGAGTATGGTCAACTTCCATGTCCTGAGGAGACTCTTGGTCTTCATTGTCTATCTCCATGTGAGAGCCTTTAGATTTTTTGAATACCACATCTTCTTCAAATGTTACATCCCTGTTGATCTCTATCAATTTCTGACTTGGAATGTTAATCCTATAGGCTTTTGAAGACTCACTGTAGCCCACAAATATTCCCTTCTTGCCAGATGGTTCCAACTTTGTCCTTTTATCTTTAGGGACATGAACATACACATGACAACCAAATATTCTCAAATGGCTGACTTCAAGCTTCACACCTGTGAAACCTTCTTTAGGAGTCATGTTCTCCAAGATACGATGAGGGCTTCGATTCAGAACATACACAGTTGTCCTAGAAGTTTCGGCCCAAAGGAAGATTTGCAGATCCTGATCATGAATCATGGCCTTAGCTGCTTCTACAATAGATTTGTTCTTCCTTTCTGCTACACCGTTTTGTTGTGGATTGTAAGGAACACAAAACTCCCTCTTAATTCCTACTTCAACACAAAAGTTACGAAAACTTCCAGAGATGTATTCTCCTCCGTTGTCAGATCTCAGAACTTTTATCATCTTCTCGGACAAGTTCTCTACTTGAGCTTTAAATTCCTTGAATCTCTCAAGTACTTCCTCAGATCCTTTAGTCTTTAAGAAATAAATCCAAGTCTTTCTAGAGTAGTCATCAATGAAAATTACATAATACAAGAAACCACTCAAAAAAGTAACAGACATTTGACCACACAAATAAGAATGAACAAGATCTAGAATGCATTTAGATCTACTTTCACTACTATGAAAGGGTCCTTTAGTATTCTTACCCAATACGCATCCTTGGCAAGTACCTTCATGCTCCTGGCTGAGTTTAGGAATGTTGGTGACCATCTTCTACATGGTTAGAAGCGCTTGGAAGTGAATGTGAGCAAGTCTTCTATGCCAAAGCTCACACAAACTTGATGTATCATGCAACAAAGCCTGTAATGGACGAGTGGAAAGTCTGTAGAGACATTTTTGCCGAACACCAATCACTCAGGCTGACTTGATGCTAGAGATCTTCGGCCATGCAAGAACTTTACCTTCGGAGAATGCAACTTGATATCCCTTGTCCTCCAAGGCTGAAATAGAGATAAGGTTTTGTTTGATGCCTAGTGCAAATAGTACATCACTCAACTGCAAGGAGATGTTGGAATCTAAGTGAAGAGTGGAGGTCCAAACACCTTTCACTGAATAACAGGCATCATCTCCAATTATGACTTGAACACTTGTATCTCTCATCACCAAATCTGAAAGATGTTCTCTAAATCCAATAATGTGACGAGAGGCGCCACTATCAATCAACCAAGTGTTGCTATCTGTTGGAACATTGCTTGATAAGGCAGAATAGAATAGAAATTCACTTGAATCCGTTTGAAGAGAGATCTCACCTACATCTGCAATTGAAGCATGATGTTTTGGTCTAGTTGGACAATCCTTTGCATAGTGACCAAACTTGTCACATCTAAAGCACTGTATGTGGGAAAGATCCTTCTTCTTCTTAGATGTAGGAGCACCATCAAATCTTCTATCTTTATTCATCTTGAAGTAGCCTTTCTTTCCTTCTCTTCCTCTCTTCTTTGAAGATTGAGCAGCAAGTACATGAATCTCCTCATTGGTAGAACTTTGCCCATTGCCTCTTGCTACTAATCTTGATTCCTCTTGAATGCAATCTACTCTCAAGCGATCAAACTTAGGTAGCTTTGATCTCACATTAATGCCTTGGATATATGGTTCCCAAGATTTAGGAAGACCATTAAGAACCAACATGGCCAAATCCTTATCATCAACCATATGCCCAAAGGTAGAAAGTCGATCTCTCAGTTCAGTGATCTTCGTGAAGAAGGATATGACAAAATCTCCTTTCGCCATCTTGACATGATGAAGTTGTCACTTCAAGGAAAGAGCTCTGCTTGTGTTATTGAACTCATACATTTCCTCCAAGGTTTTGAACATTTCTCTTGCTATCTTCAACTTGGAGATAATTGGCACAAGGTGGTCCTTCACAGAATCAACCAAAAACTTTTTCGCCTTAGTGTTGATGATAAGCAGCGTCAGAAGAAATACTTCAGATTCGAATTAAGAAGAATAAATTTAAATGTAGCATCAATGCTATTTAAATTTATATATGTATATATTCGAATTAAATAAAGGAGGCCGACTTCATTAAATAAAGAGGCTTAATAATAATTAAATAATTAATGCTTGGGGCCGACTTATGAAAAATCACAACTTTATAGGAGGCCGACTTGTATTTGAAAGAACACGTCCCTTCTATATTTTGGGCTGACCTCTTTCCTTGAAGAGGCACGAACCTTGTATAAATAAAGGATGATCATTGTTCATTTCATCATTAAGTTTATTCAAGCAAGTTTGAATACTGAAGAGCAGAAGAAGTTCACATCTTTCAACAGATCATCATCTACAGCAACAGGTCAATTCTAAAGAGAAACATATTGATTGTGTCTTTGCATCTAGGAGAGGTGCTATTATTCTTTGTATCCAATTCAGCCCTGTGTTGGGCCTAAGTTGTAAGCAAATTGCTGCTCTGATTTTTATCAATATATTAGAGATATATTGACTCGGTTTTTCTCCCTCAGGTTGGAGGGTTTTCCCAAGGTATCTTGTTGTGTCTATTGTCTTATGTGTTGCATTTTCTGATTACTCTCAGTATTGAATTATCTAACCACAAAAAATCAACATGGTATCAGAGCGGGTTTGAAGAAAGATCTCGATCATATTTGTGTTTAATTCGGCGATACTCTCTATTCTCTTTTTCATATCTTTGTCTATCTCTATTTTAGTCAAGATGGTGAATGGTTTCAAGATTGAGGATAGGCTTGAGGGAGCATCAAATATCACATCATGGAGATTCAAAATTATGCTCACCTTGGAAGAAAGTGAGTTGGCAGAGTTCGTGGAGAGCACAACTACCGAGCCTACGGATGAGGAAGAAAAGATCCAATGGAAAAAGAAAGATATTAAGGCAAAGAAGATGTTAGTTGATTCCGTAAAGGATCATATTGTTCCTATCATCTCAAAGTTGAAGACAGCAAGAGAGATGTTTAAAACTTTGGCGGAGATGTATGAGATCAACAACATAAGTCGTGCACTTGCGTTAAAACAACTTCATCATGTCAAGATGATGAATGGAGAAACTATCATCGCGTACTTCATGAGGATCAACAAGTTGAACTCTCTACTATTGGGCATATTGTTGATAGCAAGGATTTGACCATGTTGGCTCTAAATGGTCTTCCTTCATCTTAGGAGTCTTACATTCAAGGAATCAGCGCGAGATCAAAACTTCCCAAGTTTGATCAGTTGAGGGCAGACTGTATTCAAGAGGAGTCGAGGTTGGTTGCGAGAGGTATTCGTCGAAGCCCTACAAATGAGGACATTCATGTTCTTTCCGCTCAATCCTTGAAGAAGGAAGGAAAAGGAGGAAAGAAAAGATACTTCAAGAGGAATAGAGATAAAGGGTCAGATGGTGCTCTGACATTCAAAAAGAAGTGGGACCTCTCTCGTGTTCAATGTTTTAGATGTGACAAGTTTGGTCACTATGCGAAGGATTGCCCTACCAAGCCTAATCAGCATGCTTCATTTGCGGATGTGATTGATATCTCTCCCCAAAATGATTCTAGTGAATTTCTACTCTAGTCATGGGCCTGTGTTCAAACCGTGAAGGTTGTGTACTGATCTGAGTGCTAGAGCAACGTATCGTACTGTGTCCACCCTTCAGAAATTTTAAGAGATAAGTATTCTTTGTTTTAATTGTAATTACCCTTCTAGGCTAAAATTC